>VUQR01031642.1:7782-62333 GCA_015108515.1 Hemichromis elongatus | reverse complement strand
ACCTTAAAAAAAAAGGGGGGGGGGGGGAGAAGAGCACTATATATATATATATTATACTATATAAATAGCAATAGAAACAATCTAGATATTTACAAAAAAAGACAATCATGGCATAGGAGCTTGAAAGAATTCATGTCGCACTAGCTCCTGGAGATTGGCTACTGCACTGAAAAACCATATATTCTGGAAAATTTTTCCTTGTGGAAAAAGCAAAGAGAAATCGCAGCTTGTTAACCCATCAACGAGTGTTACAAAGAACCAATAAGTTCATTGTCTAATTAATAGCAGTGTGCTTTGCATGACCTCTCATCAGCCCTCACCAGAGTCCATGTTCAGTCTCAGCTCTTTTGGCAAAAACACCATCCAACTCAGCCCAAAGGAAGAATACCAGACATGAGCTAAAATAGACATTTAGCCTCGTGAATAAATTGAGAAAAACGAAGCTCTCATCCAGAATACACTTGTTTCCCAAACAGAGTAGTCAGCTGGGGTTTTTGGTTTTAAACCAAACATGGAAAGAATACGGCCATGCAGTATGCAGGATTAGGTCAGTGTCGTCTTAATGTTTGGATTGTAATTAATGATTTACTTTAATCATAAGAGTTGAGAGCAATTTAAAACTTTCCAGGATCTTGACTGGAATAGACTGCTTTGGACTTGTTCGGTGTGTTTGATGAGTTTACAGAGGACAACACATGTTTTCATTTACTGTTGAAGTCTAACTCGATAGACTTTATGATAGAGTGATATCGTAAGCATATATAAGTTACCTTTCGTTACGTGAGAAACACTCCTTCAGGAAGATGGGCATAAATGGAAATTATTTCTAATTAGCTGAGAAATTCAAGCTGATCCATAACAGCATGACTCAACCTCATAATTCAAACCAAAATATATGCCTTGCCTTCATTCGGATCAAACCTGTAACAGCTGATATTGTTTGCATGCCTTACCTAAAGTCAAGAAAATCAACACGAGGGAATATGACCATTAATGGTGGACGTCACTACTATGAAGGATACTGTGTATCTTGGAAGGCAAGACCCATTAGCATGCATGCAACAACCCAGTCTGTCAGGTTTGTGTCTGAGAGAGTAATGGCTTTGGCCACAGCTCTCGCCAGTAAAAAAGTACCTCTGCTTAACCTCTTCCACTTAAAATCCAAAATATATGTCCCAGAGCAGAAAAAAAGAGATGCACAATGACAGCCTTGTCAGCAGTGAGGTGTTTTGTAAGTAATGGCTCGGCGTGCGGAGCCAAGATCAATCTGCGCACAGGTGTCTGGAGAGGATGTATCACGTTAGTGATCTAACAGTGGTAATGTTGTGTCTATGAAACACTCTGTGACACAGTTAATGAGTGGGGAGGTAACGAAGTTTTTTTAAACTGATTTGTTGGCGTTATATTTTTTTTAAAACATGAGTTGAAAACACAATGAGGTGTTTATCTGCTGTGTTTTTCCCCCAAGGTCGTTTTTGTCACCTGTGCATTCAAAGACAAATACATCACCCACGTGAGTGGTAATGATTTGTAAGCAAGATTTGTTGAGCTCAGCTCTGCAGGTGTTAAATCTGTTTAGGCAGGACTGACAGAGAAGAGTTTGGTTTGAAGAAGTGGTGAAGTGTGAAGGTGGATGCTCCAAGCGTCAAGTCACATAAATGAAAACAAGATAATATGAAATGAGATAGCAGGATTGCCTCACAGCAAGAAGGTCCTGAATTCAATTCCACCATGAGGCCAGGGACTTTCTGTGTGGAGTTTGCATGTTCTCTCCGGGTACTCCGGCTTCCTCTCACAGTCCACAGACATGCTATCAGTGGAGTTAGGTTAATTAGTAACTCTAAGTTGCCCATAGGTGTGAATGTGAGTGCGAATGGTTGTCTGTCTCTATGTGATAGCACTGTGACAGACTGGCGACCTGTTTAGGGTGTACCCTGCCTCTCGCCCTAAGACAGCTAGGATAGGCTCCAGCCCCTCCACAACCCTGACAAGGATAAGCTGAAGAGATGGATGGATGGCTAGATAGAGAAGGCGTAGATACAACAGTTACAGTAGCTTAAATAGATGGAACTAAATAAAGGAACACTTTCACACGTGGGTTTTAAACTTCTTAAAGGTATTAACACTGTAAATTGAACAATGTGAGTTTTACAACACCTTGGAGCCACATCCTCAAAAGCACTATCCCTCAGCCTGGACCAAGGACACTTTGGTCAGTGGACCTCAGAATCTGGCAAGTTACATAAGGTTAAAGCTCACTGACATAGAACATTGACTGTGAAGAGTTCAGAAGGTCCATCCACCTATTTTCTTCCACTTATCCAATTCAGGGTCACAGGGGGACTGGAGCCTATCCCCACTTCCATAGGGCAAGAGGCAGGGTGCACCCTGGAGAGGTCACTAGTCTGTCGCAGGGCTAAAACAGAGAACAGTGCTAACCACTCAGACCTATGAGGAATTTAGAATCACCAATTAACCTAACCACACTAACTGCATATCTTTGAACTGAGTGAGAAAGGTTAGCACACAGAGAGAACCTGTACAAAAATAGAGGAAAACAGGCAAACTCCTCACAGAAAGGCCCTGGCCAGATTGTGGATTTAAACCCAGAACCTTTTTGCTGTGAGAGAACAGTGCTAACCACTGTGCCACTGTGCTGAGTTCAGGAACTGATCAACAAAATCTTGAACTAAGCCTTAAACTTTGTCACATGACCTGATGAGAAGACTGGCAGCAGCCTTCTGGACCTTTTGTTGGGTGTAGGGTGATCCTTTTCCTTCTTCACCAAACCCTGTATCCTCCCTTAGTTACACTGCAATAGGCCTTGGCTCTGGTGGCTTCCCATGATGCACTGAACATTTCTTCTTTTTCTCTTTCTGTGCATTTACACACCACTTTGCATTTAATCATTAGTTATTATTTATTTTTGGCTCTCTTCCACAGTGTGCTTTTTCTCTTGTCTTCTCCCCCTCCCTTCTAACCGGTGACAGCAGATGGCTTACCATTTCCTGAGAGAGTTTCTTCCAGTTAAAAGGGAGTTTTTCCTTGCCACTCTCATCGTGCGCTTGCTCAAAGGCGAACATTGTACATAGATCAAACCAAACTCAACTGAATTTGATTCAGGGAGTGATTTGCTCAGGTAATAAAATGTTTTGCAGATGAGAAAAACAGGATCGTACAAAACAACCAACTTATTTATCAGCATTGAACGGATGATCAAATGTAAAGCCACCAAAGTTATCAGTGGCACAAATAAAAACTTCACTATTTAAGGAGCACAATTACGTCAGTCACAGAAGCACCCTGAAGTCTAACGTTAACTGCTGTCCTTATGAACTTTCTGAGACAACGACTAGCTTCCAAGTAACATCAACCTTGGCTTCTTCACACAGTGTGATCTTTGAGTGACGATTCCTGCCTTTTGCATCCCGGGTTGCCGGGCACAGCATGCTTCAGTTTCCCCAGCTGGGACATTTCTAATATATAGCTCTTATATTTGGTGGAAAGATGCTGACTCTTGCTGTGTTCCTTTTCCCCCTCTATCCTCAGGTTTTTGTGATTTCTTGGTTAAAAGAGTTGCAAGCTTGTAGCACTACAAGTGTTGAAAAGCAACGAGCTGAAAATTAAAGCCACGGAGCGCAGGTAATAGTCTGGGGTTGTTGTTTGCTCTTCCTCAGTCTGTAACAAATAAGTATGCTCTGTATCCGTGCAAATGCTTGGCAAACAATTCAATTCCTTCTGGATGGGGGTCTCTCTCGCTCCCCTTCCCTTTCTGTATCTCTGTGTGTGTGTCTTGCGCTCTCTCCTTCTCTCCTTGCTGGCAGGAGCGTCTGTGCTGCTGGCAGGAGTGACCAGAATAAAAACAGCAACACCAGACATAGACGAGGAAATAAAGCAAAGTGATCCATTGAACCAGAGTGTGTTTGCCCTCTCATAATTACATCGAGCGTTTCCCTTTTTTCACCCTCCCCCTGCTGTTTTTTTTTTTCATCAGTCTTTGAGACTTCGGGGCTAGTGGTAATTAGCCAGAAGAGAATAAAACCAGCTGATCGGGAGAGGGGTGGTGCATTTTGGAGCGAGATGGCTAACAGAAACATTCTGTTGCTCTTCTGTGGACTCTTCCTCTTAGCACTGATTCAACCCTCTCTTCAAGGAGGTAAGTGCTTAACCGCAGGTGAATGGAGTCATAATTATTGCTGCATCAATCAAAGGTTTAGAACAGGTGCAAAAAAATTTTTCCTCTGTGTAACGTTAAACTTAAAATCCTCAGTGATCAAAATTTTTTTCTTTCTTATTAGCCACAAGGCAGCAAGACATACAAATAAAAACTTTATATAATAAATAAAATGCATATCGTTTATGTTAGATGCTAAACTTGTGCAAAATAAAAATGTAAATGTGAAAAGAGCTCTGCATTATATTGCTTGGTATGATTGGTTTCCTGATTTATTGATGATTGCTGCTTATTTGATTTTTATTAATTCCCACACCACAGTCTTTTTAGAAACGAGTTCTTATTTGCATTATGTTACATGTACATACTGTCTATGACACTTCTGTCCCATGAGTTTAAATATTATGTTTTCAAAGCCACCAATTTATCTTAATGATTACACTCCCCTATTGTATCATTATTATTGTGCAATCTAAATGGAAACCATAACAAGACGCCCCTCTAGTCTCTGAACTCGCTTCACTTGCATGTGTTTTAATGCATTTCAAACGCTTGAACTGGCTCCTGTGCGCACACCTTTCCATATGCGTGCTTATGTTTATATGGCTGCAGATCGAATCCAAAAAATGTAACAGGGGGCTCCAGCTGGCTCTTCTTTCTACTCAGGAAAAAACACATACTTCTGATTCACTCCTGATTCACTCCTGATGAACTCCTGCGTTGGACAAAGTGAATGTGAGAGTGACTCTAAAAGCTTTCAGCAGCTCTTGTGGCATTGTGTGTGTGTGTACAGAACCGAGGAGCTGGTTTCAAGTGTAGTTTGTAGTTGAGACTTATCAGTTTCAGACAGAAAGGGAGAGAGTTTGCCTCCCACTATCATTGAGCTAGTGAGCTTCCTTTCCTCTCTTCTGCCTGCATTGCTTTGATTGCTTCTTGGTCTGGGATTTGGCTGAGATTCTGAGTTATTCAGTCCCCAACTGGAAAACATGTCAAGCATCTGGGACTGGGTATGCTGTAGTCCATTTGTTGTTGTATTTATTTGCTTAAAGTTACAGCTGTTTATATTCCGTATCTTCCAGTGTCCAAGTGTCCTTTTAGATGCATTATGGCTATGCTGTTAAAGTCTTAAAATAAATATTTTGTCCATATAAGTCTCACTTTTTCTAGCTGTCTTCATCTGATTGTAGAATTTCTTTATTCGCTCTACCTCATGGCACATCCATCATGTCTTCTCTGTGCCAGCCACATTTCTATTGAGATTTTGAAGTACTTTCATGAAAAATATATAGCAGGTAAAGGAGCCAGCAAATATCAATATTGGCTTAGCAGCGCAACTTTGATCTCAAGATGAGTGTTGAATTTATCCATTTCAAACATTTCTTTGGTGCTCAAACTAGTTCCATCTGTGTCTGTGCACTCTAACCTGAAAAAACCTTCTGGGCACGGTCCAAGGGTAAATTATCAGAGTAACATGAACCTCATTAACACCCAATCCACCCATTTAATGGTTCTGCCCAGAAAATGACTTGTGCTTGACAAATTCACACTTTGAAATATGGTGGACTGACAAACCTCTCCGAATAACTTCAATCAACAAATGTAAATGAGTAATGGTCCTGAAGGAAATATACAGTTACTATAGTTTGTTTGTTTGGATCTCCCTGAAATGATGAAAGAGGCAGACCAACTTGAAGGTCTATAAACAATGCGTCCTATACAACACTGGCTATGGTTTTAAGTATCTCAAGTACCTCAGTCCATATGTTGCATTCACACAGACAATAAAGCAATTTAACTGGCCTGTGCCATGTTTTCAGCTTAGCTTAAAGGACAGACAAGGACAGAGTTAATGGCACAACTCTGATAGGCAGATCTTGGCTCAGATATTAAAAAAAAAAGGGGGGGGGGGTGCAGTTTTCTTTCTTCAAAGTGTCCAAAGAATTCAGGAGTTTGGGATTTTTTTTCTTTAGTGCTGCTGGAAGCCAGTACCACTCATTTGCCATTAGTCAGGATCAGCCTGGAGGAATTTCATACATTAATCGGTGCCAGTCGCCTGGCTCTAGGTGAATTTAAATTCATTGCAGAGTGGACTGCCATGCAATAGCCAAAGCGCCAGTGTTGACGTGCAGCAGTACCTAAGCGTTATTGGTAGGTACCTTAACTCGATGCACAGATCAAGTGGTGCTCCAGATTTTATTGGTAGCATGTGCTGTGAACACTTCTTTGGCTTTAATCCCTCCTCTGGTGGGGTGGGGTGCCAACCACAGTATACTGGATTAATGTGACATATAGGTGCTCCCAGCGCTCAACAGCTCTACTCTGCAATTACTGAAACAGTCTATTTGAAGTACCGCTTGAACAAGATGCAGTTTTTTTAGTGGCAGGAGATTTTTCCAACAAGGTTCTTCTTCTGCTTCTCTCTCGCTGGAGCCACACAAGCATTTTAATTTGTTGACGTTGAGCAGTTTGGTGTAATTTCCAGCGAGGTGACTTCATTCAGTACACATTTGGGTAGAAGCTGTTTAGTTACAAGCACTGATTGGTTTGTTATTGTGAAAGAACTTTTATTCCATGTATACATGTCCCACTCTGGCGCATTTCCTGAGAAAGTGTTAGGGGATTGTACAATTCCATCCGTGTTTTACATCAAAGAGGTTTTGCCCGCCTGGAAAGTCATTCTCTGCATCAAAGCACAAAGCCAGGAGCGATTACTAACATGTTGGCTTTCCTATCGCTTTTTTTTTCTTTTTTCTTTTTTTATTATAACTACTGTTAAGAAGGTTACACAAATCAGAGCAGAGGTTTAGGATGGATGAGTTGTTTTAATACACATTATGTAATTTGAAGAAGAATGCACTGCTAATATCCAGGAAACAACCTTGTAGTTCTTGCACTTCTTTTGTTTTTCTCGTTACAGTCTTGAATTTATAAATCCAGCACACAGTTTGATGCAAACCAATTCTTTCTTTGACTCACTGCTTTGCAGACCCCAATGTGTTACAATTTAAATGCCTACAGGTTTTGGATAGTAGTCACTTCTCACCACTGCTACAAAAACATATCAATAATTTGTTTAGCTCTTACTCTTTGTGTGTAAATGTCAGTCTGAGCATTTTCCAGTCAGATGTTTGGTCTGCAATCGAGGAGTGCCAAGTGTTCAACAAAGAGGCACATTATCTCCGGTGATTCATTCCAGCCACTATGCAAGCAGCTTTCACCAGGCTGTGTAGCTGGTAGGTGCAATCTCACTGGGCCAGCAATCTGAAGTGGCTCCAGTCAGAAATGTTTTTATCTTCGGCCACCATGGCTGATGTCCAACTTCTTTTAGGTTTACAACAAACACCACGACAGAATGAGCATTATTTTGGCTTCACTTGTGGCTTCTTTTTAATTAAGAAGCCACAAGTGAAGATAAGATGATGAGAAAAGATGGGAAAAAAATTATAACTTAAACAAATACATTACATCGGGTAATCAAAATCATCAAAATCCTCTGCCATGAAACAATGTACCTGTGTTGTGATAGATTTTTGGGGGGATTTTTTGTTTTGGGTTGTTCACAATTTGTAGTCCTGCGAAAAACCAAATACACCTTTACTAATTTCATAGGAATTAGGAGGGTAAGTTGCAGCCAGATGCTGGTAATCAAATGCACTTCATTAACTGATCAGCAGTAAATGTGAGCACATCTATAAAAGCAAAAGTTTGCTGTTCTGAAACTTTCAGGTGTGTGTGCTAACACAATACCATCTTCCCACGAGTGATTAGTTCCATGTTTGGTAAAACCCAAACACAGCACGCTAAATCACAGCTCTGGTGGAGAGATGATGATTGTAGCATGTGTTGCAACTACTGGGCACCTTGCAGTCACTGAGTCAGCTATGAACTCTTCTGTACAACAAAATATTCTAGAGTCAAATGTGAGGCCATCTGTCCGACAGCTAAAGCTCGTTATTTGACCATTCAACAGGACAGTGATCCCAACAGAATGGAAACAAAAGTGTTGCAATGACCTAAAGCAAGGGTCTCCAACTCCAGGCCTCGAGGGCCCTTGTGTCCTTGATCCAACAGTGCTGATTCAAATGGCTAAATTACCTCCTGAACATGTCTTAGAGATTTCCAGAGGCCTGGTAATGAACTAATCATGTGATTTAGGTGTGCTGACTTAAGGTGAAATCTAAAACCTGCAGGACACCGGCCCTGGAGGCCTGGATTTGGAGACCCCTGACCTAAAGTCTAGAACAGGGGTCTCGAACTCCAGGCCTCAAGAGCTGGTGTCCTGCAGGTTTTAGATCTGTCCTTGATCCAACACAGCTGATTAAAATAGCTAAATTACCTCCTCAACATGTCTTGAAGTTCTCCACAGGCCTGGTAATGAACTCATCATTTGATTTAGGTGTGTTGACCCAGGGTGAGATCTAAAACCCGCAGGACACCATCCCTCAAGGCCTGTAGTTCGAGACGCCTGGTCTAGAACTAAACATGACTGAAATGTTGCGGTGGGACCTTAAAAGAGCTGTGAACTGATCCTTCAGTGTACTTAGTCTTTTACAGGCAGGCACCGAGCCCTGTGAAAACCCTCGTTTTCATGACCTTTTAGGGGATTTCATTGCAAAGCACAACATATTTTGAGAAAAAAAATTTATTCATATCTTAAACTATATTTTAGTCAGCACAGTTCACAGTGCATTTATGTTCAGGTGTCCCAAGTAACTTGATTTTATAAAGTCAAAAGAAATGCAGTGCACGCACATTTTGGAATGATACAAACATTGGATAACGATTTTGGTCATTTATGGTCCTTTTAACATTTCATTTGTAACTCTGTTGGTTCCACTGGTTGATACAATCACATAAATTAGATTTTGAAGGGGAATCATAACATGAACAAGTTGTTCCATTAGCTCGTAGTGATTTCACATGGTTGATGGTTATCTCCAACCACGGCACAGTTTCCTCCGTAATGCTCAACTTTCCAATCCTCACACAGGAGAGCCCACAGCAGCTGCTCCAAACCCATGCTTGGTTTCAAAGGCATGACTTTCCTAATCTTGTAATGATACCCTGTCAGCTTCCAGTAGAAAGCTTCACTAGAGCCACCAGAAGGTGAACCCTGACAGGTCTGAAATCTGGTTTTGTGAGTTGTTAAAATTCTACTCACCACGTGCTTATGTTTCGCTTCAGTCACTGACACAAGATGGGAAACTGTAGAAAGGGAAATTGAAATCAGTTGGGGGTGATTCTAACATGGATTTTAACTTTAAATGTTTGTTTTTTTCTGAACTGCTTCTCACATTTTTCCAACATGCTTTAGAAAATAGTGCAAAAATAGTGGAATGGATGACTGATTGGCCAGTTGTCATGTGTCTGATAACGGGAGATGTGAGAGTGCCAGGAACCGCAGTGTTTGCTTCACTGCAGTGCTCCTTGGGTTGCACTATGAGAGCTTTCCATAAAGAGAGAACCAAACCTCCTCTTCTGGGACAGTGGTTTTGGATACATGATGTGAATATAGCAAACAGCTGCTAGTTTGCCAAAAAAAAATTATATTTTATCTAAAGCGATAGAAATACAGACGCAGAATCGTGTAAATGTGATGCAAACACTGTCCAGATCTGCCAATACTTCACAAACTATGCACTGTGATCACAATGGTAATAGCTCTGTAAGCCTTTTATGAAGGGAATGCCATCATTAACTGTTTACGAGGTCACATGTGCGAGTGCTGTGTGTGCTGTGTATGTGAATGTGTGTGTGTACTCGTATACGTAAGCGTGTTTTGCATGCACAAGTCAGAGAAATTGCTCAATCAACTGCAAAGGCCAATTATTAAACAGCTACAGCACAGGGTCAGGGAAATGTCACATTACTCACCCAGCTTGTTGTAAATGAAGTAAGACTAAGATCTTTCAAAGAGCAATTGTAAAAACTGCCATTAACTTGGGTGGTACTATGGAAAAATCCATCAGTGGCTTTGGTTTGATTTAGTAACAAAACAAGATCTGACATACAATTTCCTACCTTCTCTACGAGCCAGTCATTATTTTTGGGCCCAGTAACCCATATCCTCATAAAAATCAAGTGTGTAAGCCAGTATACATTTTCCACTTAGGCTATAATTTGTGATAAATTCATGAATTACAATGGAAGGCTTGACTGCCAGTTTTGATGCTCAGGCAATACGTCAAATAAATTATCTTGCCAGCTGAACAGCTGATAAACATGTCACTTTTTAATTTCCAGGCTGACACTCAAAACATGACATTATGCAAAGCTAAACATATCTGGACACGGGCCTTTCCACTTGTTAGCTTGTGTCTGGTAAACTACGTCATTTTAACGAAACTCAAAACAAGGGAATTAGGCAAACCCAAAACACTACGTCCACATATGTGGACGCGTGTGAAAATGATTTCTATCTAAGCCTTCAGGCTTTTCACAGATTGTCCTCTTTGTTCTCCGTAAATGCAAATGCAAATTCCCTGGAAACTGAATAATCAACTCTCGTCAGAGTTTGAATGTCACGTGTTGACAAGATTTTCACGCTTGAAGCAACACTCATTGCTGATACATATATTTAGAAAGTATTTTTCTTGCATACAGTAAATTATAAATGATCTAAGGTTGAGATTTTCCACACAGCTGCAACTTGGCTGTGATTTATATAAGACTGGAAGCATGCGGTTTAAATAAGTGGTGCGCCTTGAGCTACCGATAAGACACTGTCTTATAAAACAGTGGCTATTTTAAAAAGTAATAAAAATCTGATTAATGACACTTCTGACACCTTTGTAGGAAACGTGTCCCTCTCTTAGGGAGTCTAGGAAATATTGTGAATCACTAAAATAATACATGACAGGGTGAGGAACAATACAAGTTGTAATGGGGTACTTAAATGCACAAACACAGTCTAAAACTGTATGTTAAGCTACTCACAGGGGCCCCTGTAGGTAACGTGAATAACACTGTGCATTTTGCTGCAGTACAATGATCTGCTGGGGAATCTTAGGTCGTTGCATTGACCTGGCCTCCAAACGTCCTAAATCCCTTTCCAATTGAGCATCTGCGAGAAGCATCAGAGAAAGCTGGGCCCAGAAAGGCCCCACACCACAATCCACATCTCAGTGTCAGAGAGCGCAGGATAGCCCTATGGATCCTATGTCTCTCCTGTCTAGGATGCTGACTGGGTGTTTTTTTTGGCAGCAATAGAAGCACCTCCACAATTTGACTATCCAAAAACTTTTTTTATTAGCTGCTTGCCTCTTAGCTAGTGATGGGTTAGCTGTAGCCTATCCATGCTGTCTAAGGGTCAAGAGGCTAGGTCACCCCAGATCAGGTCATTTATTTGACACAGGCCTAGGTGATAAATCGTCAACATATTACGTTTTCGGGCACCAAACGCGTCCCTAAAATGATGAGATCGGAACAATGAGGAAACATGACAATCATTTTGACTCAATCTACACATGTTCATTCATTTTCTTAAAATCGCTCTGGAAAACACTATTTAACATCATTAAAGTGCTGGTTAGAGATCAGATTAGGGTTAGGGCTGGAATACATGGCTAGAACGTGTATTACTGCGGGACCGTCATTCTACTGGATTTCATCCATAACACGGCACATGGCATAGGAACGCGGAAGGACACCTTTCACGTTCCTCAGGAACGCCGTGGGATGTGACAAATCGTCGGGATGTTACACCTCAGGAGTGAGAACGGGCTCAAGATACATGCTTACTTTGAAATCCACACCTACAGTACTGCCAATTTAGAATCAGCAATTAAACTAGCAAGCACGTTTTTGGACTGCCAGAGGCACAAGGAACTCCACTCATTCAAACAAGCCCTTTTTACTACATCTATGCGTTTTTCTACATTCTGGTGGATGCATCGGCGAGCAACGTGAGGTTCTGTATCTTGCACAAGAATACGTTGGTATGCAGACCGGAGCAACAATGAGAAGAGTCCACTGCAACCATTGTTTTTGCTTTCCATGGTGTATTTCTAGATTTCTGAGGGTTTTTTCCTGTTCTGGCCCTAATGTCAACCAAACAGCAATCAGCAGAGGCATATTTAATGCTCCTCCCGTGATGCACAATGAAGATCTTGGAGGATTGCACAGGAATGTATATGAGATGGGTTAAAAAACCTATTTTTCCCTTTAGAGAAGTGACAATCCCCACTAGGGTATAAGTACCTGGGACTGACCACCACTTGGTTTAAGAACTGAAGAAGCCTCTTGGCTGAGAGGTGAAACATCTTCACAAAACTTAAAGAAGTCCAGTTGCTTTCTTTCTAACCTCCTGAGATAAAACTGAGATCCTACACAGACAGACTGTAAATTATGCTTGAGGTCTATCTCACACAGTAGTCCTGCTTGTGTTTTGTTAATTAGAGGCAGCTAATCAGAAGAATGTTTGCTTAAAGAGAAGAAAAAAAGCTTATTTCAGACAGCAGATAAGCTGTGGAGCTGCACCAAAACCTCGGGATAGGGATTATTGTGTAAATAATGGTAAAAAAAATCCTCTCTTATACTCCAAGAATCAAATGATGGAGGTGAAAATAAGGATAATAGGCTGTGTTTAATGTTGTGGCTGATCAGTCTGTGTAGATTTGGATGTGAAGTTTGGATGTTAGCAATTATCCCGAGGGTTACAGACAGTACAAAAGTGACTTCTTTTCTCTCTGTCTTTATTTTTTTGCAAAGTTAACCACTGAAGTGTAACTCAGAGTCATCTATATTACTGGCTACACCACATCAAAAACTTTCCTGACATCTCTTGACAGGTTTCAGCACTTGTCTTCAGTCCCCCTGCCTTACAAAATGTGGAGTAAGGGTGATTCATATCTGGCAGGCCCTTAGACAGCATGTTAGGTGAAAGTGGCGAATTATTATGTCTTTGCCTCTGTGTTGGGTGGAGTGATTGCTCTAAATGCTGCTCCTTTATGTTACACTCAAAAGTGATGCAGCAACAGCTATTCCTGCTGGTTGGCTAAAATATTTAATGTGGTGAACCACAGTGAGGCAAACTAGAGAATCTTACATTATTAAGAGAAAACTAGAAATTTGTGCTTTAATCTTAACATCGTGTTCTGTGATTAACATGCAAAATACCGCAGGAAGTCTAAGGATCTTGCCACCAGATAATGAACTTTGTACTTGCGATTGGCTTACTTTGCTGATGTATAACTTACTGACAACCCGTTCACTGAGAGTCCCACAGTTGGACCACATTCAAGTCCAAAGTGAAACTGGTGATAAGTTAAAATTGCTGCCAGGGTTCCCCTGAGTGCATGTACATCATCACCCTCTTAATATGCACAGAGCACTCTAAACAAAATAATACACTCTGTACAGCCTATTTATATTGTAACAGTCACTGACATTTAACTGATAACAAGAAAGCTTATTTCTCACTGAACAGCAGCCTGTAATTTATTAAGAGTTTTTCCGCCTTTACAGTAAATTCTGCTTCATCTAAATCCAGCATGCTCTCTGAGTCAGTCTGGTCCTCCACACAAAATCCAGCACATTCCTATGACCTGTCTGAGTTCATGAGGAACATAAGCACATGATGATGATGATGATGATGATGATGATGATTAAGAAAATCATGAAGAAATCTTCAAATTTATTGATGTAAGGTAGGTCACTTGGCAGAGGTCAGTTTGTGCCTTATTTGGATGCACGGTCTGGGTGAACCCGGTGCACTCTGTGGATGAGGTACAGTAGCACGACTGGATTCTAAGCAAAAGGAAAACTGCAGCAGACCCGCAGTCCGTACTGCCTCACTTACAATGCCAGCACAGGAAATCCTCCTTTTGATTGCTAAATGTAGGAGCAAGATTGAGAACAATAACTGTGCGTCCACTGTGTGGTGCCTTGCACTTGAGATCTATGCCATGGAGCCATGGGCATGGGCAAACTGATACAGACAGAGAAACATTTGCACTGCATTTCAAATTAATACAGAACCCTTTTTTTGTTCAGTGTGCAAAGCCAAACCTCAAGAAATGTGACACTCTGATCCTTCCAGCTTGGAGAAGTTAGAGACACCCTATCATTTGTCCTACACTGCAGACAACCACAGAGGTTATAAGACCTTTTTTGGTGCATTACTTTTTGCTCAAGACAACATTTTATCTCTTCATTGTAAACAACTATGAATGTAGTTCATCTAAATGAGGATGTCTTGTCCACAGCTTCACTGCTAACTACTTACAGCTGCGTCAGTACATTGGAATTAAAAATGTTCATACTTAGCTTGCTTGTAGTTTACTAATCCAGCTGTGTGTTAAAAAATATAATCTTCTTCCAGTCCAGGTGGTTCCTGAAGCATCCTCTAGGACTTTGCACTTCACCAATCCCCCCCCACGGATTAGCACTGCTTTATTAGCATCAGCTGTAAAACTGATAATACTGTTGCACAAATCAAAAAATATATCACAGGTTTTTAGTGCCTTCTTTAATCCGATGTACTTAGTAAAGTGCATGGGCTGTGTTTTTGTTTTGTTTTGCTTGAGTTTTTTTTTGTGTGGCATGTGTGATGAACTTTGATTCATCCAGATTGGACAGTAATACCTTGTAATGTTCCTCCTTTAATGGCCTCACTCAGTGGACGGCACCGAAAGCCCAGTTTTCAAAGTGTATTCTCTAATAAACACATGAACGCCTTTGACATGTGGTTTAAATTAAATTGCCTTCAAACACATGTAAGAGCCATTAAACATAATCATTGTGGTCTTACAGCCACATTCTCTCATTTACATTGTGTTTTTGTGATATAAACCAGGTTTTCCCCTCAAAAAATATTACTTGTAATTTTGGCCTTAGCTCACCGGTCCCGTTGGATTTAGCTGTTAGTCGTCCCAGAACAACTGCAGTCATTTTTTTAAAGTCTCCATTTCTTTTTATTTCTCTTGTTGTTCCTTGCACACATGAGGCCACCATGTCTGGGATCCAGAACGACCATCTCAGGAGTTACTCAGAGTTGCAGCCAAAAATCAGGCGCAAAAAAATGCTAGGGGATGCAGGTGGGGGATGTGGGTATCCAGTGTGGTGCAGTAGGATTTAGAAAAAAAGTTTCCAACTGCAGTACCTCATCAGTATGAAAACGATTTGAATTTGCTCCTCATCAAACTTATAAAGTTTCCCTTTCACTGTGGATTCGGTTGGAGCTGCTGTGTGCACGTTTCATTTAATTTCTGCAACCTGGGGCGGATGCGTACCAAGGGCAGATTCCATTTTTGCTTTATGGGTCACAGATGATGGAAGTGTTTAAGAGTGTTTGTCCAATAAATGAGCTCTTTGTTTAGAAATGCTATTAGAAGCAATGTGTTAAAAAAAAAAAGAAAAAAAAAAAAGATGGCTGCATGCCCATATTTCTAGTTAGTGTCACATGTATTTGTGATAGAAGATAACCTCTTGCTTTTTCTGATCTGTGCTCCAGGTGTGTATCTACCAGCTGGTGCTGGGTTAGGACCAGGAGGTGGTGGAACAGGAACTGGATTCTTTCCAGGTAAAAGAGCATCCACTGAGTGTCTGCACAATTAAAAAAAAAAAAATACAGAACACAGCCACTATAAACAAAGTCTGCTTCTTTTTAGAAAAGGTATGAGAAGTAATTGAACTACCGTGGAGAAGAAGTTTAACTAAAAGAAATGGTAGTATAAGAATCACTGCAATGTGTACATGCAATTGAATCAAAATAAAGAAACTCGCAGTATTATGTGCAAAAAAATATAAGAAACATAGCAGCTACTTGGCAGCGGTTTGTCATGAAACTTCAAAGCTGACTTCATAGTTAAGTCTTGGTACTGATGATTCAAATAATTTAAAGTGGCTCACGCAGATTTAATGTTCCTATTTATAACTGAAACCTAAGGCAGGTGTTTCTGTCAAAAGCATAAACTGGAAAGTCTGAAACTGAGTAAATATTTAACCAAAAAAGTCATTCAAGAGTGAAAATTTGCATGTTTTTGACATGTAATCACCCCTTTCTCTCTTTGTATGTACTCACACATAGACACTCATATGAAGTTTTCACATGACTTCATGCAGTCCTTTCAAAACACACTCTTACCGCCTCCAGAGGAATAAGGTAAGTAGGAACCAGGTACTGCTAATCAAATGCATATAATTAACTGATCATCAGGAAGTGTGACCACCTCCAAAGGTTGCCTGAAGAAAGCGTCTTCTCTCTAAAATAAACATGAGAGCATGGCTTGGGCTTGCATTTGCATTTGAACAAGCCACAAGATTTCTGGAACAATTTCCCTCGAGGCACAGTAAAGATGCTTGGCCATAATGACACAGCATTGTGTCTGCTGAAAACCAAACACAGCATATCAGCATAAAAACCTCATACCACGGTGGGGTGGGGGTGGGGGGTGATTTCGGTTTATTTTGTAGCCACAGGACTTGGGCAACTTGCAGTCACAGAGTTGACCGTGAGCTCCTCTGTACACTGAACTATTCTAGAGTCAGATTTGGGGCCATCTGTCTCACAGCTAAAGCTTAGCTCAAACTGGGTCATGCAACAGAACTGTGATCCCAACAAATTTACAACAGAATAGTTTAAAAAGAAAAGAATTAAGGTGCTGCAGTGACCCAGTCAGAATCCAGACCTCAACCTGACTGAAATGCTGTGGTGGAGCCTTAATAGAGCCGCGCATAAACAAATGCCTGCAAACCTCGGTGAACTGAAGCAACCTTGTACAGGAGAGTGAGCCAAAATTCCTCTGCAACGATGTGAGAGGCTGATAAAGTCACACTGAAAATGATTACTTCAAGTTATTGCTGCTACAAGCTATCAAATCATAAGGCATACTCGATTTTTCACCAGGCTGCATGGAGTCCTGTGCAAAACACGACTGTAAATAATCGATGCATGTGCACATGCATTCAGTATTGTATAGCATATATCTTACTGTATGCATGTGCAGCATCGTCATTTCTGTAGTTCCGTAGACACTCTCCTGGCTTATGACACAAGTCAGCTGGCATGATGATAAACTGTCCATTACCTTACTACATGTATAAAAACCATAAATCAATAGTTGTATGACTGTTATTTTACTAGGGGGTGCTGGAGGTTTCCCTGCGGGCTATAAACCAGCTAAGGCTGTAGGTGAGTAAAAGAGATTTTTTGATTTATGACTTTTCCCCCTAAAAATATAAAAATTACTTTTCAAGAATTGCATCTGGTTTATCATAACCCGGAGCATTCATGTCTCTGTCCGTTATGTGGACAAATTAAACTAGATTATATCATAAAAGTCTACTTCAAATATGTATTTTGGAAGAATCGTTTTCAGCCTCATGGGGATCAAGCTGTACATGGATCAAGGTGATTTTATGATGAATTGAACTGGTTTAACTCATTGACTTCCAGCTAGTGATTAATATTTATACATTTTTAATAAGCTTCAGCATCATCTAGGCCACTCTTCGAAGAGTCTTTCGTTTGGCTCAGCCTAAATCATAGATATTTTCAGATATTCAGTCTGGTGTTTGTCATTTCACACATCAGCAGCAGATACTCATGCACACCATTAAAGCTACAGCTTTACCCACCCTGCGCAGCTCCCATTTGCTGAACAACCTTGACCATGTGCATCTTTTCCTTTTCTTTTCTTTTGCTCTCTAGGAGCTCTAAAGCCATGACTGAAGGAAGACCAGGTGTGATGTGGTAGTTTTATATTTGAAGGCTATGCACACATTAAGTTTTAGACATTAAGCATACAACAGTGTAACATTAGTTCCGTAAGAAACAGACTGCTGTCCTTGAGACAAATTTTCCTGTCAGCGCTCGGATTTGGTTCAGCCAGTTCAGGGGGGAAACAATTGGTGAGACTTCCTTGTCACGCCACCACAAACTAAGATGAATTAAATCCTAGGGATATTACTGAGGCAGTAATACAATGTGTTTGAGGGCTGACCGCTTTTAATAAGCCTGTTTGCTGGAAGGCATTATGAGTTTTCTCTTATACGCGGGCAGTGGTCTTTAACAATGATTACCGTGATAATTAACAACGATCTCCAAATGGTAACGATGAGGACAAAATGACGACGTGACACAAGCATCGTTACAGAAACAAAAGTGCGACTGTGATCAGCCTATCATT
Source organism: Hemichromis elongatus (assembly GCA_015108515.1). Classification (NCBI taxonomy): domain Eukaryota; kingdom Metazoa; phylum Chordata; class Actinopteri; order Cichliformes; family Cichlidae; genus Hemichromis; species Hemichromis elongatus. The sequence goes on along the minus strand of VUQR01031642.1, from coordinate 44,030 downwards.
AAAGTTGTCATCACTTTTGTCATAATCTGCTGTTTCTGTCAGGAGGTTATGCAGGAGGAGGAGGAGGAGGTGGAGGCCGAGGCGTATTCGTGCCAGGGGCAGGTGGCCAGGTTATTCCAGGATTGCCAGCAGGTATGAAGCAACTGGACTTAATTGCTTTAGCTGTCGACGAGCAATACACCTGCCTTTAGGAGCCGCTGTCATTAAACATAATCAGGCAAAGGATTTCGGCGTCTTAAGTCATAGCTGTCCGTTTTCGTGTTAAAACAGTTTAACAAATTATGTCGCAATCAGATAATGACACTGTCCTCACATATTATGTTTGCTTTGACTCCAACAGGACAAGGTGGAAAGGCCCCTAAACCAGGTAAGCCGAAACATTTTTCAGTGTTACTGTTTTTTTTATTCGATCATTTTACCGATATTATTACAAACTCAGATTTTTACATGGTGCTGATACTAATCTAAACTTTCACAAAATGTTTTGAACCCACTATTTTTGCTTGGTTTCCACATGATGCAGTATTGCAATAATAAAGAGATTTTACTACATGTTAGACGGTCCTGAAAAGAAGGAAATCTAGTCACTCTATGATCTGCATTACCTTTACCCAACCAGTGGTCAAAGAGACAGTCTTTTGATTGGTTTTGAGCAGGTTTTTCTTATCAGCCCTGGGGGTTTTTGGAGCGGTGGGTTGGCATCTATTTGGGGAATCCTGACTGGGTGGGATCATACATACAGATTTCTCTACCTCTGCTGCATGAAAAGGATTAAGAAGTGATGATTGGCAGAGTGCAAACAGCTATCAACGCCTGTCAAACAGTGGTGCCAGAGCACTGATTAATGTTATTGTAAAGCAGGACCCTCACAATATCTGGAAACCTCCTTGTTGAAATTTACCACAGCCCTTCTCTCCGATACTGTACAATAAATATTTTCCTTTGCTGTATTTTAGTCTGCACCGTGTTGGTGCTCTAGTAAATTTAGCCATCATTTAATTTCCCCCAAGCACCGCTGATAAAATCACAGCCTACCTCTCTGTGTTTAGAAAGATAAGGGACCAAGCAATGGCTCTATAGTCCCGATAACACATTGAGCAGGAGTCCCTCTGGAGTGCCACACCCTCACCCTTCAACCAGAGTGGCTGGAAAGCAATTTTGTGAAAATGACCTAATATCCAGTATTTGGTGGAAGTTGACTTTGGCCAGGCGCAGCAGAGCATTACTGGAGAAATATTGCTCTCGCTTTTGTGTGCATTTAAGACCCCTCTCTTCCTCACCGTGTACACGGCAGGAATCACATTGGTGAGAAAAAGGGAAGTGAGAAATGTTTAAAAAAGCTCCTTGCGTGCTTGCTCCGCTCTGAATCTATACTTATCTCTGTTGTATGGAAAATACACACAGTGGATTGCTGGGGATTAGCTAAGACACTTTTTTTTTAAATGGAAAAGAATACTTAAAGTCTCAGGAGAGCTGTAATATGTTCCGCTTCATGGCTATTCACAAAGCTTTAAATGTTGGTTTCCATTGGTGCTGCTTTCCTTTCCATCAGAGGAATATTACCTGAAGCCTTACAAGTATGTCTCCAAATGTATATCTACAGTTCACCTATAGGTAGGACTCACGCAGCGGCAGGTAGAATCCACCCCATCGGTCAGTGTTTGCAGGCTTGAGCTGCAGAGAGAACATGCAACTATTATGTGAAGACTCACTGACTTTTTTTAGTTATTCATTTATCATTAATATTAAGAGCAGGATTGTCTTTGTAAAGACACACAAATGCAAACACTGGTCACATAACAAGAGCTGCCATTCATTCTTCTGATGAAGTCAAGCAGTGACATTGCATTCCTCAGATATGCACCTTGCCTTTGCAGTAATGAAGAACAGCAGCTGACTATGTGAGTAGCGTGACTGCACTGAATTGCAGCGTAACTCATGCAAGACCTTGTAAATGTTACACTAATTGTGAAGTCTGTCAGCATCCAGCTCTGACAATACAATAAATGGTGGAAGGAGGAACTTTCTCCTTATGAACAGCTGTTGGACACCTTTTCTTTTCTTGTGCTGCCTCAAGCGAAGGTGGATTCAATACTCATAGAGTAATTGCTAAAACTTGGCTCTCGCCGACCAGCCTCTTGTCACTTTCAGGCAACGTGAACGCGGTTAATGAGAAACATAAAGGTTACTGTTTTTGCTGTTGGTGTAATTTCTTTGTACGATTACAATGGTCTGTTTTAGCTTGACAAAAGATGTGTCTGTGTGGGAGAGCTGCAGTGTGTTTACACTCAGCCTACCAGTGGACTCTCCAAGAGTAATAAACACTGAAGATCATAGACAACATGTTGTCTGTCTTAGTTTTCTAACGCTGTCAGAAGCTGACAAGAGCGAGCCTCGGCCTTTGAGCAATGAAAACGTATATGAGCCATCGGGGTCTGTGACCAATTTAACAAACTATAGATCTCATACAGTAGATGGATGAAATACTGCTCGTGTATAGTTTGTCTGTTGAAAGCATCAGTGGCAGTTGGGGTTTTATTAGTTTCTAAGCTCATAATGTTATAAAATAGGTATGTGTGAGCAAATAGCAATGACTGAAGGAAAAAACTAAACACTGACTGGCAGCCGCAAATCTGAAGAAATTAACATCTCGGTGGAAGACAAGTAGGCATCAGGTGTCACTTCTTTGTAAGAAAGTCCAACACTAGCTTTCAAGAAAGCTGACCCTGAACAGTCTCTGTGCTATAGGACAGCTGAGTACACTGGGTTTCTGAATAAGCTCTGCCAACTGCCATCCAGCCAGAGAGAAAGACGGAAATTGATATTGCTAGCCTGGTAATGTAAGCCCACTGTTCGGCTTAACCTTGTGATGCAACTGCAGTGTAGCACAACTCAGCTCTACAACCCGAAGCCTCCAAAAAGACTTCGCGAAGGCACAGCGGGATTTGTTGCCGAGCCGTTTATGAATAGATAAGCGTGCTGGAAAAAACTAGCAGCTGAGTGTAAAGAGTCTCACTTCTTACCTCGCCTTACCTCTTCCACTGAAATATGATGATGAAAAGTATTGGAAAATGTAGTCAAAAATCCTCCTCGGAAAATTTGAGATATATGTAACATTTTGGTCAACATAGAAACATGTCTCTGAGTTGTTTTGGCAGTCATGTGGACCTCCGTGGCAGCAGGCCAGCAGAGAGTTGTGGCTGCTGATTGCAGAAAATACATGCAGGTGGTGGGCTTGAGTGTGCGCAGCACTTTAGACTGTTTGTGAAAATCTGAAATAAATGAAGATATTCACTTTAATACCATCACTGGAAAAAAAAAATACCCCTGTAATTCCTAAGAAAACAGTTATTTCAACACACGCACTTCTTTTTTTCCCCTTAAAACTCTGAATTTCTTTTTTCAGTTAATCTTTCTAGGATTTAAAAAGCATGGCCCAGAAGTACACCTGCTTTTTCTTTTCCTGCTCATCTCCTGGTTCATATCGCGGTCATTGTTTGAAGACGCACCAAGTGAACTTGTCTTCTTCAAAAACAGGAAAGGCAGAGAAATTGAAGCGTGCAGTGGACACGGGGAGGACAGACAAGAGACAGGCTAAAGCAAGGAGAACGGAAAGGGCCTATAACTCATGCGGACATGCCGTATATATGTCACACGCGTACACCACCTCTCACCACTGCGCAGAGAATTATATGCGCATTCATTCGCACAGCACACATACCAAGAGAGCTCTGTGAGAGAAAGGAGACTGATAGATTGAGGTGAGGATTAAAGTGTTTAGCCAAAAGAAGATGAGCTCGGAGGTTTAGTCTCCTGGAACACATGTGCTTTTCATTACCGCAGCTCAGACCTGTCCTCTGAGCTGTCAGAGACTGGAAGCATCTGCATGTGAATATGCATGACTATGATTGTATGTAAATATGTTTATCATCTTCATATGCGCGCAATTACCAGAGCGACCGCATGTGTGCACGCCGACACAAACACACACACAAATACCAACTATGTATTCTGACATCGGTTTGGAGGCATTCGGCATCCCTTTCAGCACATAATAGACACACTTGTTTATGAAGAAAAAATGTGAATTATGGACTTTTCTCTATTCTTATTCAGCTATCTTTCCTCTTAGTCCGTTTAATCTGCCCTCCACAGGCTCTCTGCGTCAAGCATTCAAGATCTTGGAAAATAAACTGTCTGCAACGGAAACTTTCTGATTTCACCCCCACGCTGGACTCAGCCCACCCAATATGCACGCAGCCAACACGGCTTATTTGTTCACATTGCAAGTGCTTGTTGTCTCCCAAACAATTTTTCTTGGATTACGTCTCCAGTTGTTCACGTTCCATTTTCGGCATTCTCGCGGATTCATCTTAAGAATTAAATTTCTATTGGATTAAAGACTGATAAGAAGCTCTTTATTAGTTTTCATTGGTGTCTAATCATTCAGGCATTCCACACATCACTGTTTCGAACTGTGGTATTTCTCCACATGTAATTATAAAGTACTTTCTCTCTGCTTCAGTAATATCTTCTCAGCCCCTCACTGGCCAGTTTTGTGTTTTGCTTGCATGGTTATTTTCCTGGGAACATGTTACTACCGATGCATCTTTTCCATCTCCGCTTTGTTGGTTGAGCAACTGTCCCTTGACAATATTTCTCACAACCTCTTCTGACACTCCCTTTGCCAGCAGGTCTGTAACGTGGACCGCTCTCTTTGTCCATCTGGTTGCACAGCCAAAGTGTTATTTATGTTAGTGACAGAGAAATTTCTTTCTGTTGTTTCAGTAAGAGCTTATGAAGACGGAGTGAAGTCTGTGAGAGCCGAGAGCCTGTTTTGTAGATTTGTGGAAGAGTAAGCATTTACAGCATGGTTGTCATGGGTTGGTGTTTGAAGAATTTAAAGGGCCATTAAGAGGAGATTATTTGTTTGGAAAGTTTTCTGTATGCATTCCAGTCTCGGTGGGTATAAAAGCTCATGCATCACACGGCATCATCAAAAGCGTGGCGGGTGATTGATACATACACAGTTCTACGCTCAGGTCTGATGCAGGGCCTTGAAAATGTTGTGATGCAACATGTGTCGCTGCAAAAGTGTTCTTGTGCTGATGTCTTGTGCTCCCAGTGCAGGTTTGCTCATTCATTAAAATGCTCCTAATTTTAAATAATGGGAGTCGCAGAAATTATCTCACCCCTGTGAAATGTCTCTCTTGGATTTCTTAATCAGGCCCAGTGCCGGCCTTAAATAACCTGGGATGATAAATGGGTTCTGAATGACTTCAGCTTTGGCCCTTGAGTCCTCGTAGGTATCCTGACACATTAGTTCATGCAGCAATGCGTCTGCATATTTGTAATGTGCTATTTAGTAAACAGCTTTCCCACCGTCAGTGACAGTTTATCTTCTCTTGCTTGCTTTCCTTTGTAGAGTATCCCATACAGTTTCTCATAATGAAATGCCTCTCAAGGCTGAGCGGTCATAACAGCCTTTTTCATAATGACAGAGGAACTTGGAAAATGCTTTTAAGGCCGACTCGAGGAATCTGTTGTCAATGTTTTAATTTGCATGTTACGAGCTGAGCCGACCTGTTGAGCACTAGCCTCCCCTCTCGGCCCTGAGTTGTCAAAAAAGCATTCAGTGGAATGGCAGTTAGATGCATATGTGGACCATCTGGGAGAGGAAATGCACTTGGCCAACTTTACATACCATGGCCACAGGCTGCATTTGTTGACTGATTTTCTTACACCATGCATAATTTGCACAATTGAACCTCCCTGCACATGGAACCCACTGATCACAAATGAGCAACCCCCCCCCCCTCAGCACATGTACTCCGTGCTTTGCTGCAAACTCTAATGCCTGTGGTGTGTTTCTGCCTTGTCTGCATGTCTTTACAGTACATTCTAGGAGTGTGTGTGTGCCAAGCTCCAAAATGAGCAATGGTATGAACTCTGAGTTAGAGATACTCTTCAGACATATTCAGGGGCTTAGTGTTGGCAGAGCAACTGTGACATTCCTTTAGAAGTGGATAAAAAGGAGAAGAGCAGAGCCTCTCCGCTCACACACAAACGAGGAAGCGGGAGACATGTCAGGTCAACTTGAAAGCCTATAGCATAGCGTGCTCTGTTCTATATGGCTCTGGTATAAACAATTACATCAGAGGCTCGGTGGATATTGTGTAATGCGTAGTGTCGAAAATTAACATGATGTGAATTAAGACACGGGAATAATGGTCTTTTAGACAGATGTGCTTGAAATAATGCGTGTGTTTGTAGAGGTGAGAGGCTTAAAAAGACTCGGGCTGGTGGGTTCACACTGCCACAGACGTCAGTGGGCACGGCAGCCTGGTTTGGCACAGCGGTGCTGCTCTAAATCCAAAGAACATGTAATGGTGACTTTTACAGTTGCCTTTAATTTGAAGCCATTTGCAGGAGTTGCTGAGCGCCTCAGATGATGTATGTGTTCTGATGCCCAAGTGTGTGGGTTTGTGAGGCTCTCCAAAGATAGCCAAAGTTTTTCTTGCACCGTGGGTTCCCCCCACCAAATACCCCCTTTAACTTTTTTAGTATGATGCAAATCTCCCTTTTAAAAGTGAATAATGGCCACCCGTACCAACTTACTGACACCTAACAGATTTATGTCACTGATCTTGACCTAGATGGTGTGAGCGTGTACTTGCACATGGTAATAGCAAGCATAGATGTCAGAGAACGAGACAATAACAAGACCCTTCCCCTGTTTGTCTGTAGGATCTGTGACAGTTTTGCACTTGGGGTCATTTGGCAGAGAGGCAGGATCAGGCTTTGGGACCTCTCATTGATCGTGTCAATGACTCCATGGAAAAGGAAAAGCAAAAACAATATAAGGCTTTCCGCCAAAGTCGGCTAGCTCACATCAGCCAGCGAGGGAAAGCGGTGTAGCGGTGTGACTGTGTAAATACTTAATTAGTCCAACATGTGACTCGTCCTGCCTCTCACAGCACCGCATGTCCATGACTGACAGCACAACCAAATCTTGTTGAGGTGACCAAGAGCAGGGGAGGTCACAGTGGAGGGAGCCGAGGGAGAGGAAGCAAAGGGGGATCATCAGTGTGTCCACATGTCTCACGCAATCTAGAATCACCACAGTGCGTCACGTGACTCTTACTTCCATTCAACTTGTTCCGCGTCACCTTGTAAGAATGCAACTTATCCACCAACTTGGAAGCGAAACAGTGTGGTAATTTGATACTGATAAAAATCTGCTGTCATGACAGTGAAGGACAAAATGATGGGCTTAACTTTCAAAGTGAACATTTATATGGGACCACAGCTGAACAGCAGAATCTGCCTGTCAGTCACAGTAAAACACTGAGTCTCTTGGGCCCTTAAAGAGGAAGTTTAACTTCATGAAGATTTTCCATCACATTACAGAAAATTACAGCATTTGTATTATGCTGTAGCACATCTTTGTGCTTCTTGCAGCTACTCTACTCTTCACATGTTTGTTTGATTAGCCATCTTTTGCATACCAGAACCGGCTTCCAAGTCAGATAACAGTATTAATGATGTGTATTAGTTACAGTACAATAACCTCCCCTTGCGGATTAACCACTTGTTCTTATGAAGGTTCCTTGATTAAATATGACCTGAAACCAGGAATACAATGAGAAAGTCACAAAAATTTCCTGGACATTCCAGAGCTCCAGCTCCGAAGTCTGCTCTCCTCGCGTCTGCCGTCAGTTACAGTGGATCTCTGCCATGGAATTCTTTGCTCTCTTAAATTAAACCCTTCACCAGACCCAGCTGGTTCACAAAGCAGAGAGAGAGAGAGAGGGAATTAAAGGGGAGAAAGGGGGAGGAAAATGGAGGGGATGGAAAGGAGCGAGCAAATATTTCTCTCACTTCTCATGTTTGGCTTTCTCCATTTGCTGCTATTAACACCTCATGTCTGGTCTGCACAAGTCCTTAGACACCAACTGGAGAGGAAAGAGTGAGAGGAAAGAGACAAGGATGGTTAAACCGACAGAGGAACAGTAACAGAAAAAGCCTCCGCGCCGAAAATATTGTTTTGATTAATGTCTCTTGTATTCCTCTGGTCCCAAAACAGAGAATTACCTTACCTAACCCCAATGGAGAATGAGCAAGACGTTTCAGTGCAGAGATTGAAACCAGATATTTCTGTTCACACTGGCTCGCATCCATCACTTGTACTGGACTTGTGTTTGAGAACATGACTGGTGACTGAAAGTACTAGCCACACTGTCTGGCCAGTTTTAATCCAGCATAAGTCTTCAGTTTAAATAGCGATCTGCATGACATGGTACAGCAGGAGGCATGGCTGCCTGTCCTTCGTCACATTTTCATTCCACTGAAAAACAAGATTCCCTCTTCTTTGCCGGAGAAGCCCTAGATTTGTGTGCCCTCGCTGAAATCATTCTTAAACAAGCCACCGCAAATGAATCACCCACCATTGCTAGGCAATGCTCAATTATTCATAACCGCAGCGTACCAGATTTCACCTCAACAACCTGTTGGTGCACTTGCCACTTCAAAGCTCAGAGCCAGGGGTCTTTTCTCAATGGAAACTGGCTAGTAAACCGCGTTTCTGTCACATTTCTTTTTTTCAAGGAATCTAAATGGAGGAAACTCTGATGCACTGCTGCGCCGCATCACTTACCTTCCAGTTTACTTGGCCCCCAGTCCTGCCTCCTGTGTAGTATTGGGTTTCTGTGTCATTTAGAGCACAGGCCTTCTTTGGGTTCTTTTGTCTAAGGTCCAAAAGCAATTGGGGTTTCAAGTAGTCTCTCGGGCTTTTTATTATGACTCCAGAGTCACTGAGAAAATTCAGAGCTGTGTTAGTGTACAGAAGTCCTTCAGCTTGACAGAAATTAGCCAAATATTTGGAGCGGCACCAAAGAAAAATGATGATTTGATATCAGTGTAATGGTGCAGGCTTTCCAAGTGTGTAGACCATGACAACAAACAGCAGTGGTGTGGACTCCCGCTAATGTGAGCTAAGTCGGGTCTATTTGTGTGAGCTGACATGCTGTAATAGTAGTAGTCCAACAAAAGCCTGCTTGTTTGGACTCACAAGATGGTGTAAATATAGCTAAACAGAGGGCTTTTGTGCAAAAACTCAAACCTCCATCTCCCAAAGACACAATCAGTGGATGGATGCCAAACTGACAAAAGTCCAGATTTTGTTAGCGTGTCCTCTCTCTTTGAACATACACAACCTCCAGGGTAGCTTTTTTTTTTTTTTTTAACTGTAAAGCATTGTATTTTCCTACGCTCCAGTGATGTCAGAATTACAGAAAATGAAGTTTTCCTTCTTTTCTTTCTTCTCTAAACTTTGCCTCTGCCCAAGGCCTGCACTCATAGCCTCTCTCTCTCACACGCACGCATGCACACACACACACACACAGACACACACACACTCAGAAGTACTTCTGGGTGTCTGGATTGTGTCTCATGATCTCAAATCAGACAGTTGAGCTCAACCTGGCAGATGCTTGACAACCCTTAAAACCACTGCCAGGTTGGGCTGTGCATGTGTGAGCACAGGTGGGCCAGATGATGGATGATTAAGCTAAAAACCTCCAGGGTCCTACCTGTCTTCGCTCTCTTCATGCCTTTGGTCCACAGTAACATGCAAAATCCTCCTCTTGATGTAATCTCACACCTACAAACATGCCTCAGATTAGCCAGTGAGGCAGTCCAGTGCTCTTAGTGGAAAGGAACACATCAAACCAGGACCTGTCACGCTTCCATTTTTATGCCAGTTCTTTAACATTTCTGGTGCGCATTGCTCACTGATAAGCACAAGACAAATGATTCCTCGTGTCAGCCGAAGACACATTAAAAAAGGGAAAGCCCAGCATCAGTCACATTTATATAAGAATTGATTACTTCGAGGTGTGGCTGGGAATGGTTGAGCAAGCGAGGGGAATCAAGCTGAAAGCTTTGAAGGAGATGAATTATCACTAGGACGTTCAGCTTAGCCTTTGGACTCATATTGCATGCTGTTTCTAGTTGCCAAACCCTCGGCAAGGCTTGTGCCCACATTTGTTTTGACTCGGTCATGAAACTCCACTCTCCATCTTCCCCTCTGTCTTTCGCCGCACATTCCCACCCTTCGTCAGTATCATTACCTACACCCCACGGCTTGCTGGACCGACACCAGACCTCTCTCCCTCCACTCCGATCTTGCCTTCTCTCCCCCTCGTTTAACTCATTTCCCATGCTTACTCATTCTCACCCCGGGATTTTTTTGGCGTATGAGCGTTGATGAAAATAAATTCCTTGGTCGACTAGCCCATTGGCGGCATCCAAATTTCTTCTGGTTTCGAAAACAGTCATTACTCCGACCTGTTTGTCTCTGATAGAAGAATTTGTTTAACTCACAGCTTCTTTTAATTCAACTCTGTGAAATACAGCTCTGACATTAATGTTCCTAACACGTTCTGAAACATCCATTCCCATATGTTAACGTTAAGTAATGGGCATTCATCACTTTGGCAGTTGTCTGGAGATACTTAAGTTCAATGTAATGCATATTTCGGAAAAAAATTACACCATCCTGGGGGTGTTTTTCTTCTTCTTTTTTCTGTCTAAATTACAGCATGTTTTGTATATTAAGAAATATAACATGTAAAGTTAAGCAGGGATTTTCTAATCTATTAAATTACCTTTTTGTAAATGATTTAAAGCCACTAAACTCAAGCATTGTAAACCTTTGTCTGACTGTACTTTCCAGTGTTGAATTTTCTAATAGCACTTGTAAATATGCCTTCTTATGAGTCAGAGCTGAGACAAAGCATCATTTTCTGGAGTGTTATTAATACTAATCTTGTCTCTTACGATCAATAGGCAGGTGGTACTTTTGCTCTTTCTCCATGTCCTTCTAGCATTGTTTGTTCCTGTAAGTGTGCAGGGATATGGCTTTATTTATGTGTTAAGTGAAGCCAAAAAGATTAGTTTGGGGATTTAGGGCCTCAAAAAAAGCAGACTGCTCCATCCAGTGTTTAGAATTAAACATAACCAGATAGGGAACCAAATTTTTTCATGGTATTTCTCTCATGTGTTTTAGTCAGTTGGGGTCAGCTTTATCCCATGTGCCCAAAGTAAAGTCCTTGGCTCTGAAAACATACACACAAGTGTTTTCAGATTTAATTAGGCACACATGACATTATATCTTATGCCATGCCATTTATTTTTTTACTGTATGGTGTAATGTACTCAAAGGTCTTGGAAAATGTTTGGGTGATGGCTTATTTTTCTTGAGGAGTAATTACTGCCGAGTATACCACATCTAACTCATTATAGCCGTGCTGAAGGAAAACTGTGTGCTTTTCTTTAATTTGCTATCATCTATACACTTCAGTCCGTTTGTGAACTGTCACTTTTACATTATCCAGGATATGGAAATCTAGGAGGTGGCGGCCTGGGGCCTGGAGGCTATGGAGGAGGTAAGCTTAAACTAGAACTGCTACATGTATGCTAAACACAAGGGCAAAAACTCACTAACCTTTAACCTTTTGTGTCGCTTAGGTGGCTACGGGGGCTACTATCCAGGAGCTGGATCAAAGGCTGCTAAAAGCGGTAAAACGCAGGGCAGAAAATGTCTGGGTACAAATGTAACATCGGCTTCTTATAAAAGAGTGATGCCATCAGCAAACAGTTTTTCCTCAATTTCTTTCTGAGTGCAGTGGAAACTGGGAGTCATCAGATAGGATCATCAGATACTGGCCGTTAGAACGAGATAGTGATTATGTTTCAATTTCCTATTTTGATTGCTGAAGCGATAATAAGCTTCTTTCGCATTTCAGTCTGGAAATCTGAGGTCTAAAAACACCTCAAATTTAAGGACTGATGTAACTTCCAGGATTACAGTGAAACATCCCTGCAGAGGTGGAATGATCTCGTCTGCCATGTGATCGCTTGTTGTTTAACAGAAACATTGCCTCCCTCTTTTGTTAAATCTGTTTTTGTTTGGAGAATTGCAAACTGAAGTTACCGATGTCACTGGTATCCGTTAGATTCTGTCCACTAAACAAAAAAACCCGACACATTCCCAGATGAGGCTCCTGGATGGATCTGAAAATGTATCTGAAATTCTGGTTATCCTACTCACAGGTGCAGGAAGCAAACTCACGTTTTGGCCCGTTTACACACTACTGTACAGACTGACACCGAGTGAAGCGTTTTTGAAAGATCTGCATGCTCACATGTTAGGAGAAAGCCAAAGTGAATGTTTCACATTAATGGTAACTTGGCATGAAAACACTGTTTGGCAAACATGCGTACATTTTTACCATGTACTTGCAAACCTTAGTGTGAACCTCAGCAGAGCCTGGCCTGACCTGAGCATCCGTGCTGTATTCAGACACATGATTTGCCTTAAATTAGGGCGGCTGATTAAAAACGAACTCATGAGGGCTCAATAATGGCCAAGACTCGACTATGGCACAGAGCCTACCGTTAAATATTGATTGGCAATGACAAAAATCAGTCCCTACAATCAGTCTGTATTGTTTTCATGACACTGAAAATAACAGGTCCTTCCTCTGAAAGAGGAGAGATAAAACAAAACATTCCCTTGCCAGAGTTTGCCTCACCAGTTCCCCCAGAACGCATACTTACAGGCAGTGCGCAATGTCTGTCCAATAAAGTGTGTGGACTTTAAGATAAAAAAAAATTAACCAAATAAACCATTGTGTTTTATCCTGCTGCCAAGCTCCCTTGCAAGTGAAGCTGACAGCTCATTTCCTGCTGGAGGGGTTAGCCAGCGAAATGAGGCATTTGATGAAGTGAGGAAAATGCCATGCATGCTAGCTGCCGTTTCTGATTAAAGCAAAAGTCAAAAGCCATGTTGCTTTTGGTCACGGGGGTGATGATAAACTGCAAGGCCCAAATTAGCTGCTCTCATTACCCTGACCAGCGTGCAGATCTGCCACAAGCCACTGAGCGACTCATTGCTCATCTTTAGTGGAACAGAGCCCTCTAGTGGTGATGGGATGTACAACATTACATTGGTACAAAGCATCTTATGGGTGTCAAAGACTAACACTGAACTTAATGTGACTTTAAATCAAATTTATGTTTATGTCTGCATATGAACAGGTCCTGGAGTCACTGGAACTGGACCCGGTGGTGGAGGCAAGGCACATCACACATCACATCATTTTTCCACCCTTTCTAATTTTTTTATTTTATTTTGCTCTGACTTCTTTTACATGACGAATACATTTGAAAGATAATCTTACTTTTGTTTGGTATACACTAGAATAGATTGCAAATAGTAAGTTTTCTAATATATATAACAGTAAGAAAGGAGTCAGCTTGTGTGTAGAGGAAGAATCACAGTTTGTCCAGGATGTGTGTGTTCTGTGTCTTTTTCACACTCCTCTCTTTAAGCTAAATAACATTTCTGCTTTCTGTTTTTTTCAGCACCTGTTATTCCTCAGACCGGCCTTCCTGGAGGGCCCGGTGGTGGCGCAGGAAAAAAAGCTGCCAAAGTGCCAGGTTTTGTAGACTCAACAATAAACTCATGAGAGTGAAGACAGACAGGATGCAGTCCAGCAAGGCCGCACAGCCACATCAAAAATATTTTCCAACAAAACATTCAAATCTGCAACAAAAACAGAAAAGCTTAAATAGATAGTAGTGTGCAAAAGTCTTGAGTTACCACTCCTTTCTTTATATTTTGCTAATAAAATGCAAAACAGGCACAGTAATTTATTGAAACATGTCGAAATATACATGGAAAAACAGGATACAGGGTAAAAACACAGTTAGGGAGCTTGAAAGTCAGTCTTTGGTATGGCCAGCTTTAAACCTTGGCACAGCCTGAACTCTTAGTCACACTTTCTTGTAATTTATTGTAATTTAAAAGTAGCCTTCAGGAATAGTTCTCAAGGACATCCAGAGCTCCCTTTGTTCCATTCTCTGTCAAGATGATCCCACACTGTTTAAATAATATTGAGGTTTGGGCTCTGAGAAGCCAATCCATGACTGATAATGCTCCATTGTATGTTTTTCTATTCACATATGCTTCTCTGGACTTAGCAGTGCTTTTGGGATCATTGTCATGAAGCCAAATGAAGTCAGTCAGACATTTTCCAGATGGTATTGCACGGTGGATCAAAATCAGACTTTTCTGCTTTCATAATTTCATAAATTTTAACAAGATTCCCAACACCACTGGCTGAAAAGCAGCTCCAACCCACGAGAGAGCCTCTACGGTGTTCTCCTGACCTCCTAACCTGGACCAAAAATGTATTATTTTGAATTATTACTCTATATAAGACCAGCCCAGCGCCTTTGAAGCAATATATAAAGAAATGGGTGAAAAGGGTGATTCGCGACTTTTGCACAGTGCTAAGCATAAAAGCAAAGAATTATATTGAGTCTTGTCAAATTTTCCCATATAAAATCTAAAAATAAAAAATAAATCAACATTCCTACAAAAGATGTAATATTGATTATTATACATAAAAATACAACTCCACACCTTTTTAATGCAGCTTTAAAGGCATTTTTACATTGCTGAAATACATTTAGATAAAGGTGAAACATCAGCATATACGGTATAATTCATTTAGTTGTTGAGGTGAATTCAAAGACTGTAAATATCTGTATCAACCATACAAAGATTTGACTTATTCAGTAAGCATTTTCTATATCCCATTTGGCTTCCTTTTAACAGTGTTTTTGATTTTCGAACATTTAAATTTTCACCATCAACACTGCTGTTGATCCTTTACATATATTCAGACATGGGTGCAAACTTGTCTTCTCATTGGCTGTGGCAGGTGTAGGTGTACCTGGCTTATATCAAGGTGGACTGGTGCCCGGACAAGGTTTGACTCTTTCATAGATTAATCTGGAGAACTTTTACTCCTTTGTCAGTTTCACCATTAAGACTGTCAGTCATTTTGAAAACAAACTGCAGGAATTTCATCTAGCTGTTTTCTGGTTTCTTCAGGGTTTGGTGGACGTGGAGTTTTGCCTGGAGTGCCCACCGGGTCTCAACTCAATCCAAAATCCAGTAAGTTCAGGTTTTTACCCATGGGTGTCAGCTGATTTATTTTCCTTTTTATTTCGTTGCCAGTGAATGCCAAACATAGTACATACTAGCTTTACAAAGGCTTACACTACAGACAATCCTTCACAGAAAATATTAGTAGAATTCCCAGTATAACACGTACTAAACAAATGTAGATGAATAAGTAAAGGTCTTGGTGGGGATCCAAAGAGTAATGCCATAGCACCATGGTGCTGCAGCTCTGTTAAATAATCCCACAGAAAACCTCCTTATGTGTCTCACTGGAATATCTCATTTTTATTATGTAGTTGCAGGAGGAGGAGGAGGAGGACAGCAAGGTAACTTTATTGATGTTTGTTTGTTATTATACAAGTAAATATTTCTGTTTTTTTAATCAATTCTGTCTGCTATTATCTAACCAAGGTTTTAATGTTTTTCCTCTTCACAGGTGGCCGTGGGTATGGGGGACCAATGCAGCCGGGGGTGTTCCATGGATACCCCCTCAAATCACCCAAAGTGCAAGGTGTGACATGAAATTATTTAGTATTTGCATTAATTCTTCTACATCCATGTGGTATAACATATAATTTTGTGGTTTAAACCCAGTTGATGTTAAATAACTTTAACATCAGTAGGGTTATTATTTTACAGATTACAGTCCTACTTATCTTATAGTTAACTGTACTCTAAGATTTTCTATGGCAGGTTTAGCACTGCGTTATTGGTCTCAGACAGATTGCTTTTGTTTTTTATTTTTCATCTTTCTGAATGCTCCCAAACACAAAGATTGCATATATTGTCTCAATGCATGCTCAATCATCCAGGTAAAAAAGTTGATTCTGTTCATCTGGACATGGCGTTTTGAATGGAAGAAACATTTCGTCACTCATGCAAGTGTCTTTTTTAGTCTAAGCTAACTACAGGTTTCCCCCAACCTTATAAACAGTACATTTGCACAATAACTGAAACCAGCTCACTGAATGAACAATGGGCTGTGAGGTTAGTTCCTTGATCATTAATATGCAAACTGTCATGTCCATTGATCAACAACCACTGATCAAAGACCACTGATCAATGACCATGAGTACCATCTTACAACGCTGTGATTGCAGCCATTCCCCAACTCTGTGAATGGTACTCATGGCCATTGATCAGAGGTCTTTGATCAGTGGTCTTTGATCAATGGACATGACAATTTGCATATTAAT
The DNA here is from genome assembly GCA_015108515.1 of Hemichromis elongatus. Taxonomy (NCBI): domain Eukaryota; kingdom Metazoa; phylum Chordata; class Actinopteri; order Cichliformes; family Cichlidae; genus Hemichromis; species Hemichromis elongatus. The sequence goes on along the minus strand of VUQR01031642.1, from coordinate 27,797 downwards.
GATCAAGGAACTAACCTCACACACATTGTTCATTCAGTGGGCTGGTTTCAGTTATTGTGCAAATGTACTATTTACAAGGTTGGGGGAAACCTGCAGTCAGCTGAGACTGAAGAAGTAGACGAGTGACGAAACGTTTCTCCCACTGAAAACAGATGAACAGAATCAACCCTTTGTGGTTTTTGAGGGTTGCCTATATTGCATTTCTCATAGCAATACTCCTTATTTTCCTGTGACTGCAATAAATGAGAAAATCCTAATGGCTGTGAATAAACCACACTGGGGTAGAGTAAGCTGGTCTGTACCCAGTCAAGCAGCTGTGCTGAGATAATAAAGAGCTTGAAAAGCTGTTTGGAAATTAAACAAAAAAAGGAGTGGAAATTAAATATACCAGGTCAGGATATAGAAAAATTACATGTGGTGCCCCTTAGGGATCAGTGATTAGATTAAAATCACTATACAAATGGTATTTAATATATTAAAAAGTTGTTATAGTGTATTATCTTTACAGATGACACAAATGTAGTTTTTTTCTGAGAAAAATGTAAAGAATCTGTTGGAAGTCCTTAAAATGTGGTTTGATGTAAACAAAAAAGTCAGAAATAAATCATTTAAAATATTCAATTAATTATTTTTAAGTATTATTTTTATGCGTTTAATATAGTTTGAGTCTACTCAACCAAGTCAGATGAGATTTGAAGCACTGATGCTTCATTTAAAATTATGGGAACTGATCGTTTTATAAGTTTGTTGTAGACCACAGGCCAAACACAGATATTTGATCTATATGCAGTCGATGGTCTAGAGCTTGTATTTACATACTTTGTTGCATATGATATGCACACATATAGAGTAATTCCAGTCTTTTTTATACTCTTTCCCCCTTTAGGTGCCTATGGAGCAAAAACTGCAGGTGGAAAACTTCCCTATGGTAAAAATACTTTTATTTTTTAAGATCTATGTGGTTTGATTTCAGTGGAAATTCAGCATTTAGTGATCTGTCTCATTGCAATCCATGCTTTAGGTTATGGCGGCTTTAATGTTGCACCTGGACTGCCAGGAGCACAAGGTGGCCCCGGGTCGAAGCCAGGATATCCTGTTGGAACTGGTGAGTGCTTTCACAACTGTTTTTTTTTCCTATGACATGTGGATTAGAGATGTGGAATTCACTTTTTTCCTTTTTTTTTTTTTTGCAGGAGTGGGACTTGGGGTCATTTCACCTGCTCAGGCAAAAGCTGCTCAGGGTAACGCTGCTCAGTGTGATAGTTTACCACACTGATTCAAGTAAATGCTTCCTGTAAAATCAGCATGTGTGCATGTGACTGAACTTTCTGCACTCTGCTCCATGTTTAGGTGGTACTGGAGGCTTTGGAGTTGGTGGTGGAGTTGGTGGTGGATTTGGTGGCGCTGGTGGACTGTATCCAGGCCAGGTGTCAGGAGGTACAATATCTAGCATTTGGCAAGAAAGCAAAAGCATGCCAGTACACATGTAGAATAAAGTCACACGGCGGTAAAATGAACTGTAAGATGATGGGAAATGTAAAGATTTATTTGCAGACCAGTGCCCTGAAATGGAAAAAATAATATTTGTGGATCAGCTCCATTTGATCAGCTTTCATGTTAAACTAACTAGCACAAATATTTCACACCATACCTTGAACCTTGTTTTATTTTGTGCTTTTTTTATTTTCAAATTTATTTTAAATGTTCTTCAGTTACTATACTTTTATCATATGACTCACTGTAGTTATGTTGACTACAGGCTATGGAGCTGCTAAGGCTGCCAAATATGGTGAGATTTTTTATGTTTTACCGTATTTGAAAAAAAAAATACTTAAGATAATTTCTTGTCATACTTTTTCATATGTTTTATCTGCATTTTTTCAGTAGAGTGAGAAAAATATAACTTAACTAATATAAAATTATGCTACAATACATTGAAATATTATATAAATTAATGAATTACATGTATGATTTTGTCAGGTGTACCTGGGGGAGGTGTACCTGGGGGAGGTGTACCTGGGGTACTCCCAGGAGGGGCACCAATCGGAAGAGTCCCAGCCATTAGTGGATATTCACCAGCAGCAAAAGCTGCTAAATATGGTATGGTTTATTATTTGTGGGACTGTTACAAAGAAAACAATTGTGACAGTTATTTAATTAATTAACTTTCAGTGGAAAACTTAAAAAATTTTCTGAAAAATAGTCTCTTGTAGGACCACGATTTTTATTCTACAGGCAACATTTAACATCTAATGGAAGGAAAAATTTAAGGAAAAATGTTTTTCACAAAGCTATAAGAGGTATTTGTGGGACGGGACCTGGCTCAAGTAGAAACATGGAGACAAATAGGGACAAATTGGGGGAAGTGGCAGGAAAAAGATGAATAAACAAAAAGAAAGCTGAACGCTGCATAATGTTGTATGCTTTATTAATTTGATTTTATTATTTATTTTATGAACTTTTTTAACATTATATCAAACCGTAACCTGTAAATGTACTTATTTTTTTCAAAAGTGCATAATTTTTTAGTATTTTCTCCATTTAAATTAGGAACAGGAGGACAACTAGGAACAGGAGGACAATTAGGAACAGGAGGACAATTAGGAACAGGAGGACAACTAGGAACAGGACAACTAGGAACTGGAGGAGGATATTATCCTGCAAGCAAAGCTGCCAAATATGGTATCCTTAACAATTCTTTTAATTTTTATTGTGAATTTTCTGATATCATGCCAAAGTTGTAACTTCTAAAGGCACTTTTATTTGGCCTTTTTTCAATTTAACTGCATGTGGGACATTTTTGGACAATTAGGCATAGGAGGACAACTTGGAACAGGACAACTAGGAATAGGAGGACAACTAGGAACAGGACAACTAGGAATTGGAGGCGGATATTATCCTGCAAGCAAAGCTGCCAAATACGGTATACTTAATAATTGTGTCAATTTTATTGTGAATTTTTTAAAATCATGCCAAAGCTGTAACTTTTAAAGGTATTTATATTTTGTCTTTTTTCAATTTAACTGCATGTGGGACAGGGGGACAATTAGGAACAGGAGGACAATTAGGAACAGGACAACTAGGAACAGGAGGACAACTAGGAACAGGGGGACAACTAGGAACGGGAGGACAACTAGGAACGGGAGGACAACTAGGAACGGGAGGACAACTAGGAACAGGAGGACAACTAGGAACAGGAGGAGCATATTATCCTGCAAGCAAAGCTGCCAAATACGGTATTTTTTTTTTTCTTGAAAGGTGCTATATAAATAAAATTTTACTTTACTTTACTTTACTCTTAATAATTGTGTTTTAACATCATGCCAAAGTTTCAACATCTAAAGGTATTTATAATGTGTCTTTTTTCAATTTAACTGTATGTGGGACAGGGGGACAACTAGGAACAGGAGGACAACTAGGAACAGGAGGACAACTAGGAACAGGAGGACAACTAGGAACAGGAGGACAACTAGGAACAGGGGGACAACTAGGAACAGGAGGAGCATATTATCCTGCAAGCAAAGCTGCCAAATACGGTATGCCTTGTAAATATATTATTTTGTTCACTTTTTTTTCAGCAAAACTAGTTCGATTTGACTGTTTCTGAGCCTTCTCACTTCTTGTTAGTTCTCTTTTGTTTGTGCAATAAAGCCAGCCAATGATAACAAAACTGACATCTTGGTTTATCATTATCTCAAGCGGTATTCTAAAAAAGCTACTTATGCCTTCAAAAGTAAATATTTTGTCTCTATTTAACCCTTCATACAACAACTCCATCATATATTGCCAATTTAACTTCAATCTGAACAAAAAGGCAAATAAGAAAGCAAAGAACAGCTATAAAATATCGAGTGACTGAAAGAAATGTTACTGAACCATCATCAAAAATTTTCAAATGCAAATCTGATCCAAGAAAATGAAACACAGCGGATCCAGACCAAATAATTGTGTCATAAAACAATTTTTCCTTAAAGGTCAAGGTGGTGGAGGGTTTGTTCCGGGTGTTCATGGGGGTGGTGGCGGAGGAGGAGGATTTTTACCAGGATATGGATGTAAGCATACTAAAGCATACTACATGGACATAATACTTTTAGATATTTTTTTTAATCTTGTCCTGCTAATCTTACCTTTTGTCCTTACTTTGGTGCAGCTTTGGCAGCCAAACCTCCTAAATATGGTGAGACTTTGATATTTACAGTTCAATACATTGTAATATTTGCCAGACGTATTCCACCTATACAGTTTTAAAGGTTGTGCCTTCAATGCAATATTGGATTTATTTTGGTTTGTTGAAACTGTGCTGTTGACAGGAGTCCCGGGAGCAGGTCTAGGAGGAGGGGTTGTCCCAGGGGGAGTAGGACAGTTAGTCCCTGGTGGTGGATTGGGTGGTAAGTTGCTATAGGTTGTTTTGGGGTTTTTTTTAAATAAAATTTTCTCTGTCTCTTGTGATTATTCAGCAGCAAACTTCATTTGGTTCCTTACAGGTTTTGGAGGTGGTGCTGGAGTCAAACCACCAAAGTATGGTAAGGTTTTTGTTTTGATTACACTGTAGATTAATAAGATGAAAAGAACACCAATGCAGTATGGCGCAAAATACAAAATTTTATTAGCAGCAGTAGGTGGATGGCACTCCCCTGCTGCAAAATCTTCCAAATAAGGTGGCAGAAATAAGTATAAAATTACATAAATCCTGCACCTTGAGAAATATTTCCTCGGGTATGAATGTATTCTCACACATTAATCTAACTTCATTTTCAATTTTAATACTTGTGAACTAATTGAACCACCTCCACCAATGTAGGAGTTCCTGGAGGAGCTGGAACAGGGCTAGGACCTGGAGGAGTACCTGGTGGAGGAACAGGAGTTGTAGGTGGACCCTACTCCCCCGCTGCAAAAGCTGCTAAATATGGTAGGTGAAATGACCAAACAAGCATATAAGCGCTGCACATATCAGACACATATCCTTGAGAGTACAGTTTTCTGCAACTTCAAGCATTTTTTTACTTAATCATTTGTACACATTTTTATATTGCATTCATTGCAAGTAAATGATGCAGCTCGTTCTGGTTCTTTTAATTAGGAGTTGGAACAGGAGGTCTACCTGGAGGTACTGCATGAAAACAACAAAAAAACATTGAGAGTGAATGATTTAAGTAACATTAAACAGTGTCATGATGTGAGTAATAATGTGTTTTTACACAGGATTTCCAATTGGAGCAAAAGCACCAAAATATGGTAAGGAGAACCTCAAAACTATTAAAAAAAAAAGCTTTTATAATAAAGCTGCAGAAGTTAGTTCAAATCTAAAATACCTAATCACAGCTAATTACAGACAACTGAAGTAAAGCTTATTCACCGATGACGTCAGTTATCAGGGTCTATGTCATGCTGGGAAACAGGTTAGGGTTCAGGCAAATTAAAGACAGAAATTGGAAAAAAAAGATCCCCCCAAAGGGAAGGAGTATGCAATTTGGTTCCATTTGTTTGTTTTTATGTTTGTTAGCAGTCAAATATCCACAGTTTCCAAGATATCATTTTCAAATTTTGGGTCATAAAATATTTGGAAAATCGGGTCACATACAAGGTCAGACCAAACGTGTCAGGGCATTGCAGTGTGGGGAGAAGGAAGAGAGGACTCAAACGCAGGACTTATGGGTCAGTGAAGGATGAGGACGTGTTTATTATAAAGGCAGGATGAAAGGAACATAACAGACATACTGACTGAATTGGACTACATACGTGTTACATAGTTACTTGAGCATTTCCTCTTCGATGGAACCAGCAAGGAAGAGAAGATTTTCCCTTGTTTGGCAACATTTTGATCTCGTCTGACCTAATAAGGTGTGCACACAGTAATAAATATCACAAATGATAAGTACCATAGTTTAAATAAACAACACCACAGATCCTATAATCTGATTTCTGTCTTTTGGTTAATTAAAAGGTGAAGCACCACACACTAGTTTGTATTATTATCCAGATATACATAAGCATGATTACACATTTAGACAATCATACCAAAACTCCTGTCCTGATAGTTTCCACTTTCTCTTTTGTATCAGACATACTGAGATAATATTCAGGATAAATAACCATGAAAACAATTTATTTATTCAGTTTAGAGGTTTACACATCACATCATTTTAATCATTGAGCGTGTTTCACTTGAATCGTCCACTTGATGGCGCAGTAGAGCAAATGAATCATCACAATGCTTCGAACCATGAGTCGACCAGTTGGATGGAAAGCTTCAGTTCATCAAGAGGCTTCATCACACCATCACTAGCTGGCTAACTGAACTGGAAAACACACACACAGAATCGACGATGACAAGATAATGAACTAAGAGAAACTGAGGGTTTAAATACTCTGGCAATGCTGATGATTAAAGCTTGGTGAGTACACAGCTGAACTTAATCTAACTAATGAAAAGTAGGAAGTGGAACAGCACATAATGCACACAGACAGATGGCTAACATAATAAAACAGGAAATGCGAACATGTGGAAAATAAACATGAACAAACTGAAAACACTGGGTCAACAACCCAGGAACCCTGACAAAATGTGAAATATCAGTAAAACTGTTATGTTACCCACAGTTTTTTTTAATGAATCATCTTCAAAATTCACAACACTACAGGTCTTGCGTAGGTTAGCTAAGCATTTGACCTTCACCTTTGTTGTTAAAGCCCAAATTCAAAGTTGGCCTTTGAATTTCAAGAATCCACATCGAGTACTATATCACAATGAGCTGCTGAGGTACTATGTCTGCCAGTAGGTTGTGTCAGGTACACCAGGTAAACAGGGAAGGAAGAGCAACTAGGGCTCCAATCTAGACGAAAAGCCGGGTCTGTCTCTAAATGTTAAGTTTCGTTTGTTTGTTTGGGTTCTTTGTATGTGGGAAAACTAATAAAATGCATTATTAGGGTTTTTTTGTTATGTAAATTTCTTCTTTTTTGTATCTTCACAGTAGTGCCAGGAGTGACTCCATATACGCCTGTCACTTTTCCAAATGGCTCTGTTGTACCTGGTCAATTAGTTCCTGGAAAACCAGGTGAAAGACTACTTAGACTTCTTGTTTGTTTGTTTGCACCTTTCTATAGTTGTAAATTTTAAATGACCTATTATTGCTTCCACAGCAAAAGATGTCAGCGGAACTCCTCAGCCAGGTACAGTGAAATGTCACAGCTTAATATGTACTGTATGTGAGTGTGGAGTAGCCAAACTGAACAAATGAAAGGAGGATTTTACTGTCACAGTTAAAGTATTTCTACAATACAGCAAATGTAAAAAGTTAACAGTAAAGTGAAGGGGCTCGTGGATTTTCATTTTTAAGCCTCAGAAGCTCATTAAGAGCTACTGCACACCGCTAGCTTGACTTTAGCAATAAAAACATGTACACAGCTCACCTGCCACGCCAATTTCTCTGGTTTTTGCTCTCTACCTGCGCTCTACTTTCTGGTAAACATATTTGCCCTTTTGCTCATTTTCTGCCCACTCAATTTCCTGGTTTTAATAATAGTGCTACAAGCCGTTGACCACCTTGGCTTTACAGCCTCCAAGCTGTGGCAGTGCTTAGGTCCACTTCACAGCTTCTGCCTTTCCTCGCTGCTCTCACTCGTCACCCATGGAATTCATGCTGGATCAAACTGGTACTTTCCATCTTTTTGGCAGAGCCCACAGATATTGCCAAAATTGGCAAGACCCCAGAGGTCCCAGATCCCAGTAAGACTCGCTGTTTACTTGAAGTCTTTGACCATAAATTTAAATATAAGGCATTTATTTGATGTTTGCCGTTTTCACCATTTGTAGTTGAGTTTTGATCTAATATGTATTTTTCCATTCAGTATTTGAGAATGTGATTTTTTTTTATTGACTTATTTTATGATTGTGTTCAAAAACATAATTTTTTATGATTTCACGTTTAATTGGAGTGGTTGGGATCATTTTTGCTTCTGTTTTGATTATTATGTCTATTTGTTTAAATCAGCATTCAAGAAATGATGCCTTATGAGAGTATTTATAATTTATCCAAAACTATTCCAAGATTTAGTGTTCAGAGTTCACTTTCTCAAATTCTGGTTGGAAATACTATAGAAATGTCTCATGAGCATGCATTAGCTGTAGTAAGTAGTACTCTGCTTCTTTTTGCCACTTTAAGTGATATACTCTGCTAAAGGGAAGCAGCATCATGTACTCTGTCAAGTGCACGAGAGAGCTGTGTCTCAGATATAGTGCTTGAATACTGTGCTTCACATAGTCCTGAAAGTGAAGTCGTTTTAAAGCAAATCTATTATCCTCTCTACAGGCTCCATAGTTTTATCCTTGGACTGTAGTAGTTTTGAATCATAGCCCAAAATTATTGTTTGTTACCTTATTCTGAGCATTATTGCACCTCAGTTTTAGCTAATCTTCCCTTAAGCCAACTTTCTTCTGATTGGCTGCCCCTCACTAAATGAAGACTTTAGCAGCAGATGTGTGGAGCTTCTATGCTTCTATGCTGAGCTGCGTGTCTGATATGATGTCCCTCTCTGACATCATACAGATCCAAGAATAGGAAAACTGTCTGTAACTGAGCATTTAGAGCACAATGAAGGCTTTTGGCTCACATGGATTATTTGGTTTTACATGGATTAATTACGACTTTATGTTTAATATATCCAACAGTATACACATCACCAAAATAAATAAGTAAACACATGAAAATAAAAATAACGGCAGCATAATATGTCCAGTTTAACCTGTCTTGCCTCTTCCACTCCCCGTTATCGTTACACAATTTGGTGCTGCTTTTTTTTTTCTTCCTCTAACATCTGCTCATCTTGTGCACTCCTTCCCTTTTTTTTACTCACAGTTTGCTCTGCTTGATGCACTGTTTTCATTATAGCATCATAACTGTAATTTGTGTAATATTAACTGCATTAGTCCTTTAGAAGGAATGGGTAGATTAGTGGGTGTGATCTTTTCTGTTTAAATTGCTCGTATTCTCCACAGACTTTTGTTAGGGAATATGACTACTTGTGCTCATAGTTTTGACAGTTGAAAACGTTTTGTGTGATATTTACACAGTTTAAGTTTGTTATTAAATAAACACTGGATAAACTGAGAAGCAGCTACTTCCCATTAGATAGTTGTTTCTTAGTTGCATGAAAATATTATGTCTTGTATTTATGTCTTTGCATTCCCAAATGCAATTAATAGAAATCGTTCATTTTGTTGTTATTAGTCAGGCTCATCTGAAAGGACAAAATATGTAAAAGGCACTTTTATAACTTTTTCTTTCGTTTTTCTCTACTCTCGTGGTCATTGGGTGAATGCAGGTGGTAAGTTGAAAACAAACGTGTAGGTTTTTTCTTCATTTGATTCTCATGTGTGCATCAGCTTGTTTTAATTCATTGTATTTCTGACTTCTTTGACAGTTTCTGGTGGAATTGTTCAGCCAAGTCGTAAGTAGTTCACATTAATCCTGTAAATCCTTGTTAACAGTGAAAGTATGCTTACTATGCTTATGTAACCATCATTATACATTTTATTTTTATTTTAACTTCACAGCTGGCACAGGTGTTGGTAAATATGTCAAAATCCTCTCATACTGAAATATACCAAAAATAGTCAGCGGGTAACGATTTGGCCTGCATTCAAACATTAAACGTGACTAAACTTTTTCTTGTGTGTTCCCGTGTGACAGTTGGAACGGGAGTTGACGCTCCTGCTGGTGGTAAGAACAGTGTTTGTTTTTCTTTTGCATACATATTCAACATGTGCCATTTAGCAAATCATTTCAATGTATTTTATAACAAAAGCTTTTAGCATCTGTTAAGCTGTAAACTCTATGACAGGGGTGTCAAATATAAGGCCAGGGGGCCAGAAGGGGCCAAATCCACCTGACTAGGCAGTTTTGAAGGAGGGCATCAGTTTTGTACTTTTAACTGTATTTTCAGTTAAAACATTGTGGTTTATAGGTACAGGAAAGCCTGGACAATGAGCTACCAGAACTTTCTCTTTAAACTCCTTACAGTGTCACGTTGTCAGATTTATGTCATTTACTTCAGCAGCATTTATTTATCATGTAGAATAATATGATGCAGTTGAGATTGCACTTCATTTTCTTATCACGGAAATTAAATATGGATTTTAACTTCTTTACAATAACAGCATGAGCTTTATGTGATCTGAAATGAGTTTGACATACCTGCCCTATTACATTTCATATTACTGAAATTTAAATACTTGCCATTTTGACGTATTTTACCTGATGTAACCGTTGCCTCTGTTTCTAGTTGACACTTCACGCCCAGTTCAACCTGGTAAGTTTAACTTTTCTTAATCAAAATTTAGCAAAATGTACTGATTAATTTGTAATTTACAGTAAGGAAAGGGGGGGGGGGGAAGGGAAACAAGATTAAAGTTTAATCCTATCACGCCTCACTCACTGGCCACAATGAGGTGTTTTGAATATTCCTCAGAGACTTTCATCCATATTTACGTGTTGGCATCACACATTTGATATACATCTGAGATATGATGACGGTGGAGTACTAAGAACTGTCATGTTCAAGAAACCAGTTTGAGATAGTCTGAGCTTTGTGATGTATGAATATAGACTACACTTTTTGAAAATATCCCCCACAACATGAGATCCCAACCAGCAGCCTGAAATGTTGATACAAGGCAGGATGGATCCATTTTTTCACTTTGTTTACACTAAATTCAGAACCTACAATTAAAATGTCACAGCATAAATTAAGAATCAGACCCAGCAACATTATTAAGTCTTCTTTTGTCCAGTTTTGCTGAGCCTTTGTAAATTGTAGTCTTGTAGCAGCTGGTGTGGTCTTCTGCTGCTGTAGCCCTGCTGCTTCAAGATTTAAGACACTGTGTATTCAGAGATGCTCTTCTGTATACCTTATCTGTAATTAGTAGTTATTTTAGCTGCTGTTGCCTTCCTATCAGCTTGGAGCAGTCTGGTCATACTCCTCTGACCTCTGGTTTCAACAAGGCATTTTCATCCAGAGAACTACCGCTCACTGAATATCTTCTCTTTTGGATCATGTCTCTATGGTTTACATGGTCCAAAAAAAAGAAAAGCTACCCAGTGAGTGGAGGTTCTGATCATGTAGTCACCTGGGAAAATCCCAGTAAAACAGCACTTTCTGAAATGCTCAGACCAACAACCATGTCACGTTTAAAGTCACTTAAATAATTTCACCAAGCTGAAGATGTTAACTTTGGAGACAAAATTAGAGACGCTTGGCTGAGACGGCTTGGACACATGCAGAGAAGGGAGAGTGAATATGTTGGACAAAGAATGTTGAAAATGGAGCTGCCCAGATGGAGGAAAAGAGGAGAGAGAAGATTTATGGATGTAGTGAAGGAGGACGTGCAGAGGGTTGGTGTGACAGAGGAGGATGCTAGAAACAGGGTGAGATGGATGCAGATGATCAGCTGTGGCGACACCTAAAGGAACTGAACAGGAGTAACTAATAAAGCGGCCAGTGAGTGTAATTCTACCCATTCTTGTGACTGTAATAGTTAAAGGAACCAAGAGTAAACTAATTTGTAAAAGAACTAAATCACGACATGCTAAATTAAATGAAATGTTTTAAAATGTCAGAATGTTGTTTTAATCCCTCAGTCTCTTGTATGTTTTCTAACTTAAAGTTCATGAGAGTATGCTGGATCCATCTGGCCACATGGTGGAGACCAATACAAACGTCACACTGTGAGGCTTTTCCTCTTTGACTGTAATAATAAAAAGCACTGCTGTTTTCAGGCCCTGGTGTTGGAACAGTTGGAAAAGCACCCAAACCCTTCGTACCAGGTAAAGAGGAACTAGATCTTTTAACTATCACGCATTTGTATGATAAAGTATAAGCTATTATAACATACCACCCTTCTCTCTGATTCTCTTGCAGTTATTTAAAAGTCTCTAATTATTAAAATTGTGCATTATACATACTGCCAGTTAAAAGATTAAATCGTGCCATATTACAGATTAATGACAGCGCTACTGTCATGTTTGCTGCTGCTGCTTATCAGCCACACAAACACACATACAGCTTAGCACCATGAAGCCCTGTCATTTTAGTCTCAATCCAAATATTGATTAATTTCTTTTTATAATCACATCCACTGTTGTGCTACACATGATGCATCTGTCTTGACATGCACTCTCTGTGTAGACAGTTAACGATTCTTCAGCCTGGATCAATAAAACCAGCAAAAAGCTGCATCAGGCCAATTATACCTGCAACAGACTGAATAGTCATCAGTTTTGTGCAACTGCAGGTTTGCACTTTTAGGCCATTTTAACTATTCTGCACTTTTTTTTTTTGTTTGTTTTTTGCAAACTTTAATAAAAAAAATTTGAATAAAATTATAAAACTGAGAAATGTTGTTGGTAACAGGAGACTCTTATGATAAATATTTAAAAATAAAAACAAGGCATAGTTTTTTGCTAAGATTAAAAAACAAAATATGACAAAAAATTACATTTTAAAATATCATAAACTCTCGAGATACTATAATTATTTGGGACTCTTACAATGTTTTTATTAATGTAAAGGATCATCGATAACACTGTGACACCTGAGTAGAGTCAGTTATTATTTTTATTGACTGTTGATTTTGTTTCTCACTTTTGTCTGGTGTGTATCATGTAAATCACAGTATTAACATGACAGGTATTTAAATTTCCTCATTATAACGTGAAGTCTTCTGTTTCACTTTGTGCACACAAGAAAAAATGTTATGCCCAAACTCTTGATTTAACTCATTTAACTACCTGTAAATGTACATTTTCTGTGTAATTTTGTTATACAAGTAGGTATACATTCAGTTTCTATCAAGCATGTTTTATTTGGTGATTAATCATTTGAATAAACAAACCTTGATTTTTTTTGTGTCTTCTATTTTGACTCCATAGGTGCTGGCTATCCTTATGGATCACCTTATGGAGGCAAGTTTCCTGTTTAAGTTTATTGTGTTTTGGCTTTCCTAGATTTTATTTAAACGGCAGTGAGTTTTATTTCTACTCTTTTTGTGATTTAGTACCTTTAGGCACTGGCACTGGACCTGGAACTGGACCCGGAACTGGAACACTGCCTGGAGCGAAGCCTCTGAAACCTCCAGGTACTCATATCTATTTCTTCTTTGACCTTCAAGCAACCATACTGTTTTAGTGACTAAAAGTACTTTTTTTTATATACTATAAAACTTAAGCTGATGCACAAAAACTTGCCTATAATATTTTCTCTATCTATGACAGATAATCTAATGTCGTATAATTATGGTGTAATCATTTTTATGCAAAAACAAAGTGGAAAGACACATACTGGATGAACAAAACCCTTGTCTGGTACTTTGTACAGAACAAAAAAATACATTTAAAATGTAAGGTTTGAATGAATTATGCATGTACAATGTGTTTGTATCATTTTAACACAAAGTGTTGTCATAGTAAGAGTGTGTTTCATTGTTTGGTACTTTATATAACAAATTTTAATGAAACAATATTCAGAGTACTGAAATATGTAAACGTTTTGACTGTCAGAATTGAAGAACTAATAATGAAATAATTAGATAAATACTTGACGACTGCTGTTATGTTCGTGTTTTTGGAGAAACTTGTGCAGATGCAGTCTTAGCATTGTTGTGATTTGTGCTTGTAGCTGTGGGTGGGGCTGGAGACAGACCAGGAATCCCACTGGCTGCAGGAATTTATCCAGGTCAGTGAGCCCTAAGAAAATTTACTTCCCAGAAATTAGATTATTATAACATATTAACAATTATTAATAGGAAAATAAGAATACATACTGCTTTTTAGCAGGACTTGTTAAAATCAGGGAACAGTTTGTTATCATCAGACCTTTTTTTCATTCCTTCAATGAGCCTAACACCTTCTCAAACTGTTGGAGATGAGTTATCTATTAAATGATAATGGTACTTTTTCTGTCACCATTATTCAGGGGGATACACTCAGCTTGGACAAGGTATGTATAAAAGGAGATAAGCCTGTCAGCATTGATGTTTCCCTGACTTTGAAAAACAACAACAAAATCATCCAGCCCAGTGCACAAAGTGACAGTTGGCAAGGAGATGTCATCTCATGGCACTTCCTGTGCAGGAAATTGGCCAAAATGCTGATAAGTTGCTTTACAGGGTGCAGCGTATCAGGAATGAGAAACCGCTTTAAGGAAGGAAAACAACTGGGGGTATTATTCAAAGAGTTTCTCATTCTTTATGTGGTTCGCAGTCCTAAGCAGGACAGCTATAGTAATAGATTAAAGGCCATCACATGTAAGCCAATTTTCTCTGTGTGACAGGTGGAGTTGCGTATCCTGGAGCTGCAGCTAAAGCACCAAAACCAGGTAATGTAAAGGGCCCGGTACTGCTGCTGCACATTAAAGCACAATGTAAACATGGGAAATGTGCTGTGAATGAGTTTTCCTATAGCTTGTGGCCACACTGTGTACTGTATGTTGGAAGATATTGTGTATGAAAACACAGTTTCCCAGGAAGAATATTCCACCTCGCTTCCTCTTACAATTAAACCTCAAAAATTCAGCACTGGATCCTTTAAAGTAGTTTTTGTCTGGTTAGCAAGATGCTATCAAACCAAAATCATTAGATTTAATCAGATTACGTGTATCAAAAGGACATTTTGTAGTAACTCACAGTACCGTATTCTCTCTTTAGTAGAGTTTGTTCACCAGTGAGAAATGTGGCCTGAAATAAAGTGATTCAGCCAAAAAAATAAATAAATCCAGCTTCTGCAAAGGCAAGCTCCACCAAGGGCAGTAATCCCTGCAGTATTTCTGTTCCGTTAGGAGTCTGTAAATGGAGCAAGTCAACAACACATCATTTTGCCCTGGAGACCATATTACTGTGCAGAACATCACTGTGTGATTGTTTGAAGATAACACAACCCCCCTGGGGAGTCCTGCCCTAAAATAGCAAAACTCTGCCAGTGGAAATTTGTATGAGGCCGTTAATGTGACATTAGCTGAGCCACTGGCCACATGCCACTTTAGGGCCTGAAGTGACAATGCTGTGGTAATACACAAAAAACTACAAGAAATGTGAACTTTATAAAGTCTTATTTGGTGTATATCAGAAGAACAGAACCATTTGCTTTGTTTCTTTATTGTCTTTTAATTTGAGCAGGCTATGGCAATATTGGAGGTGGTGGTGGATACCAGCAAGGTGAGGACCAAAGTGACATTTCTACCGCTCAGTCTCTCTCAGTTTTATTCTTTAGCTTTAGGTTTAAGATGATGCTTATTTCTCTTCAGAGGTCCACAGCCATATCTACACTCTCTGCACAGCTTTTAGACCTGCCCCTTCGTCCCTTTCTCTGCCCACCCGTGATGGATCATTGCAATCACACAGCAGCAGCCGACAGTGCCGCCTGCTCTCACTTCCCCACAGATACTGCCTGGCTACAGCTAGTCATAAAAACTGTCTGCCCTAATCCATCTCCCAGTGAACACAGACACATCCGTCTGTGTGAAATGTTACCGCAGATGGTTTAATAGCTTTCATTCTTGCAGCACAGTTTTTCTATCAGTAAGGTTTGCCAAACTGAGAAATCCGTAATTATGAAAACTGGGTCAAATTGTCATATTAGGGGTAATGCTGGGCTGTTTAATCAAAACTTACTTGTAAAAATGGATTTACTGGCAACACAAATTCTTCTATACATCAACCCAATTCATATTATGTGATATATTTTCTATCTGTAGGCCTGTGTCTTCATTAAAATTGTTTTTTCAAATTTACAGGTATAGTTCCTGGTTACAGAGGAGGATACCCCCAGCAGTACTACCAAGGTAAAACAACGACTTCCTAGATGCACAATTGATTAAAGTATATTGATGCATTCACAGCAGATATTATGTAACATACTACCTACTGTTGTTGGTGATAAACACTTCTGTGTAGTGACCTTTTAAGGGTGCTGGTTGTGCCCTAAAATAGTGTTGACAAATGACAAAATAGAGCCATTTATCTTTAGGGACCAGTGATAGGATGATTTGAGAGTGTTTGGCTGTATAGGAGGTGGACTGTCACGCAAAAATAAGAACTAAAATAAAAGAGGCACTAATACTTCATAAGAGCATGTGCTTTTCAGTAAAGCAGACTACCAAGTAGGACCAATTTTACCTTCAAAACAGCCTTAATTGTTTTTTGCATAGATTCATCATTTATTCATCAGCTGCATTGTCGCAGCAGACTATCTTTCCAGTCTTCTGTTGTTCAAGTAAAAAGAAAAAAGATGCAAATCTTGGTTGTAACAAGTGGTTATTTGAGCAACTTTTGCCTTCCTGTCAACTCAAAGGGGTCTGGTGATTCTCCACTCCATTCTCAGTAAACCCTAGATATGGATGTGTGGGTAAATCCCTGTAGCTCAGCAACCCTGAACAGCCAGTCTCACACCAAAGTCACTTAAATCAGATCATCTTTTTTCATCATTCTGAAATTCAGCATGCCGTTTTAACCCTTGGCTGATTAGATATCCGCATCAACAAGCAGTTGAACAGGTGTACCTAATGAAAAACTGTAATTCAGAGTACATTCATAGCACAAACCTGCCTCCACCGAGTCGAGGATTTAACGCACAGTTAACTGTTTGTCCTTGTTTCTGAATCAGGAGTCGGATTAATGTTGAGACGCTATCACCCAGGTGACAGGAAGACAGGAAACTGCCTCCACGTTAGAGCTTTAAATAAAGGAGAGCAACAAAAGGTTTCACTTTCTTTCAACAATATTTGCATGGTAAATGATTTGGAAACCACATTAGGAAAAATACTACCTGATGGCTGATCGGTATTTATTCTTCCCTTTCCTTTCCTTTATGTCAGCCACTTTCATACAAATGCAGCTCCAGCTTCTGCACATTTTCCATGCCACGCTTATCATGATCTCTTTACAGTTTAAGCTACAGTAGAGATATCCACTGTATCCTCTCATCCAACTAAAAACATCTCATTATAAACTTAAAAAGGTCTGGAATGTTTTAATTTAATATATTTATTACTCATAAATATAATGGATTATCTTAAACAATGACCAAAAGGATTTGGGAACTTTTCAATTTTAAGTTTAAAATAATTCAATTTTTGATTCCCCCCTCCATTTAACACGTTAATGCACATTTAACTGGAATTTCTTCAGTTTAAGCAGACAAACCATATGCACCTCTATCCACAAGATTAAATGTTTATATTTTAAATACAAAACACAGACAGGAGAAGACCACTGTCTGCATAAAATCTGATCACTTATCTGCACTGAAAAGGTGTCTGGAACAAACAGGTCAGCTACACATTTAAGGGCCTCCTGTGCGATCCTCTGTAATGTCAACAGTTTAATTCTTATCACGTCCTGGCTGGGAGAAATGAATCCACCTGTGTGAGACACCCAAAGTGGTTCCATCCTAACGTTGCTGTGCTGACACCAACTCATGTATTTGTCTTTTCTATTGTGTAGGATATGTGCCAGCCCCGCTGACTCCTCAACAAGGTACCAAACAACCATGTCCTCTCATTACATTACTTCACACATGCAAAAAGAATACTTTTTTTTTTGCACATTATAAAGGCATTGTTTCAGTGAGTCACTGTTCCCTTAACCTCTGCTCATTTTCCAGTTCATCTCTCATTAAATCTACTTTTTGGCAGAGCACGCCAACGTGCCAGATTATGGAGATGAGTTTGGAAAACGGGTGTGTGCTGGTCAGTGCAGATGGTGCAGCTCAGTCCGTATGATGAACACACCATAATCTGTATTTTCCTGAACTCAGTTACTCCTGGTTGTGGGATAATTTCATAGAAAGCACATGCTGTTTTAGAGGCTATAGCATCAGTTGTTGGATCACTCAGAGAACCTGATGTACAGCGGTGCATACATGAGACTCAATGAAATCTGAATTAGCTTTATTCCCAAAACTTTAGCCAAACAAGGATTTTTTTTATTTTTTTTTATAAAATGCCCTGAATAAGCATGTATTGGTGTAACATGTTACTTTTAAAGTGACTGAAGGATTGTTAAACAGTCCAACTGTAGATGGAAATAATCAGGCTGATTTCAAAGTCTGATAGATGGTGGAAACAAAAATCCACAGCACTTCAAAAATGGGCAAGAACACAAAGAGGACAACAGATGCTGAGACAAAGACTGAAGGGAAGACAACCCTACACATGAGAGTAACTAGGAGAAGTGGATAACACGATGCAGGTGAAGATAATCAAAGACAGTTACATAGGAGGAGCAGTAAAAACTAAAGTCAGTAAACTGGAGACAGGTATCTATCAAAATAAAACAGGAAGTGAGAATTGTAAATGAACGGGGGAACGCAGACATGTGAATGATCTTAACATATGTGAAAAACACATTAAGAAGAAGATAACACAGGAAACACTGAGGAAACAACCTAAACTATAAGACTAAAGGTGAGGATGGAGTAGAACAGATTGTCAGTAGCCCCTCTGAAGGCACATCCTTCCTTGGGCTGGTGAACAGTGGAGCAGTCCACAATGATGTGACAAAATGCTCTTTACTAAAGTACTTATAAAGTGAGTGTGCCTCTCAGTAGCCATCCTTGAAGTATTTCACAGTCACTAGGACTCAAAAGCTTCATATGTAGAAGTTTATTATAAATATTACTTATCTCATCTTGGTGGTGGTGTTTGGATTAACATAAAGTTATTGTCCAGTATATCAGCAGCTCTGTCATTTATCACCTAGCTTATCAATAAGCAGGTCTGCAGTATAAACTTCACTAGTAAATCCATTTACAGTTTAATTTCTAGCACCTGTGTTTGGAGGCAAGTGTCTCTTACCTTAAATAGCATCTTAAATGGTTCTTAAACATTTGCACTAGAAGAACATTTTGTTGAAAGGAAATGAATCATATTGTGTTCTTTTAAGTACTAAGTTTTACACATAGAAAAAAAATGTCCTTGTAAAAATAGGAACAAAAACTACAAAAAAGCCAAGAGAACAACTAAATATGCAAATAGAGGGACTGATCTGCCAAGTGCCCAGTCAGGTAATCTTCTGGCTAACATTAAAGCCAGTACCATCAGAATGGAAACATAATAACCAATATTGTTTTGTTGTTTTGCAGCCAAAGCGGCAAAGTACGGTCCTCTGCAGGGCTTCCTTGGGGGCGCAGGTGGTGGAGGAGGCGGAGGAATCTATAGAGGTAAAAGATTTGCGCACATTGTTGAAGAAGCATCCTAAAAACAAAGATTGCTGCTAAGCAAAAGACTAAAGTGTTGCCGGTGTTTGCCGCAGGTGGCGTTGCAGGATGCCAGGGCAAATACTGTGGGAGGAGGAAGTAGAGGATCTCTCGAGATCCAGTGACCTCAAGAAACCATGGTGCTACTGCATGATCGAGAATGTACATTTTATATGCAAAGCCCCATTAGACAACCTGTAAAGATGTTTGTTTTTACTTACTTGACTTCAGTGTCTGTTTTTACACAAACCCACCGACCCAGAATTTTGTACATGTTCTGATGTGACGTATGTTATTGACAGTGCCTTTAATCATTAACGTGTTCAAGTTAACCAGCTTTAACTCTGTACCGCACCGGCACATCATGTGTCGCTGCATCCGTGCGCGCACGCTCGCGCGTGTGTGTATCATTTGTTTGAAACTCTGTCTGTACCATCGGCTGTCAATGTGACCCACGAGTGATTTCCCTTTCTGCTTTAATCCTAAACTAAATCAAGGTGATCCGTCTCGCACAGGGCTTGTCTGCTCCTCTCCAACCTGTCATAGGGGTGGGGTTGGTCAATGCTAGGCAAAAATCTGATGATATCCAGCAAATGTCAGTGTGGTTCCTGGCTCCCCATTTTCTCTGCTGCCATTTTTAGGCCTGCTGGGTATAAAGCGGTGGTAACTGGGGCTCCGGCCAACCCATCTGCTCTCAGCAACTTTGCTGATTCTTGTTGCTGTGCAGTTCAGTTTTCTCAGCTTTTTTTTTTTTTTTTTTAATTTTTGCCA
>VUQR01031641.1:8464-18518 GCA_015108515.1 Hemichromis elongatus | reverse complement strand
AGAGACTTGCCATCTTCAGAAGTTTTCTGATGACTCTGCAGTGGTTGGATGCATCAGCAGGGATGATGAGACAGAGTACCGGGCTGTGGTCGACTCCTTTGTCACGTGGTGTGAGCAGAATCATCTGCAGCTCAACATGGCAAAGACCAAGGAACTGATTGTGGACTTCAGGAAGACCAGGAAACACTTGACCCCTATTTAAATCCACGGGGTCAATGTTGACATTGTGGATGTCTATAAATACCTCGGAGTGCACATAGACAATAAACTGGACTGGACTAAAAACACCACAGCACTTTACAGGAAGGGCCAGAGTCGTCTTTATTTTTTGAGGCGACTGAGGTCCTTCAACATCTGCCAGAAAATGCTCAGGATTTTCTATGAGTCTATTGTGGCCAGTGCAATCCTCTACGCCGTCGCATGCTGGGGGAGCAGGCTGAGGGTCGCAGATGCCAACAGACTCAATAAACTGATCCGTAAGGCCAGTAATGTTGTGGGGATGGAGCTGGACTCCCTTAAGGTGGTGTTGGAGAGGCGGATCTCCACAACATGCTTGCTAGCCACAGGAGCACCACTGAACGACACATTCCTGTCTGTGGCCATCTCTCTGTATAACTCATCCACTTAACACACTGTTTACTGATACACCCGTTTTGCACGTTCTTCCTTCTTCCTTTATTCAACTATTTATTAGATTTTGACTGTATGTACATATATATATGGATGTATATATTGATGTATATATTGTGGTTATTTCTTTAGTGTATTGTCTGTCGTTAGTGTCTGGAACACTGTAACCCAAATAATTTCCCCTGGGGATCAATAAAGGATTCTGATTCTGATACAAGCATCTCTTCAGTGCTGAATTCATATTTGTTTGTACAGTGAGGCAAAAATACTGTTTGCCTAAACCAAAACAAACCAAACTGGACTTGAGCTACAAACTCTAGTCCAGGAGTTTGATGCCTGATATGTCTGGTATCAAAAACAACCATTTTCTCTTGAATCAGATACGTTTCACAGCAATTTAATATCCAGTCATTAATCACATTGTAGTTACCCAAATGTAAATGAGAGATCAATTTAGTTTTATAGAGAAGTACAGTATGAGGATAATGTTCTTGCTGACCAGCTATGACATAATATTTATTTCTGGTGTTTGTTAAGGGAAGCAACATGTAGTGAAAGGGACTTTGCACCAATCCCAGCAAAAACAAGCTTTCTATTAAGAAATCTGCAAACCCTTTAAATGTCGGCATGTATGTTTTACGTTTTATTTATTTAAAAGGGACAGTGCAGTTTAACACAGTTCAAGTATAAAACATGAGACTGACGTAACGCACATACATTTATAGCTATTGCTAATTTGCAACCATTGTATAGCAATAACTATACACAATATTCACTGACATGGCATTTTAGTTGTTTCCCTACAATTTATTCTGTTTTAATATAAAATAAGTTACCAACAATTAAACCATCAAAATTTCGGCAACTACAACATTGTGTGTTTACTGGGGAAAAAATAGGTAACTGCTATTTAAGACAATCCTGGCAATAAGAGCTCTACCCAACAATAAAAGGGACCGCAAGACAAGCCTTAAAAAATGAGTTAGAATGAAAAAAAAAATCACTAGTTTAAAAAAAAAACAACATTTGTTTGAAAGATCTTTAAGTGAATCAAGGAGTTATTTGTGAGCTGTGATGTATTAACGCTAATTAAGCCAATGAGATAAGGAGATCAGCTATTTCAATACTCAAAGCGTCTCTTCTGATTGCTATGTGATGAGACGTCTTTGCCAAGTACGTACGTACCATCCTCGCACATTTCAAATGTCAAGATTTTTTTCTTCGTAATGTTATTTACTGTGTACATTTTTGGCTGGGTATAAATGTATCAGACAAGTTCTACGCAGTGATTTTTATAATGCTGAAGTTCAGAGACGATTCTCACCACGAAAGTCAGATTCTTTATTCTGTGTGATGATCAGCGTGAGTTTTTAATAATTCGGGGGGTTCAATAATACTCACGGGCAGTAATTGCTGGCCTGCTGATTCCAAAGAGCCGCTGGATCTGCTTACTGTGCAGAAGGTGGGAGGCTGAAGGTGTGAGATGCGCAGCGTCTTGTCTTAATCCACATACCCTTGCAGCATTCCCTCCTCAGTTGATCAGCCACCTGCATGAAACAAGAATTCTTACTGCAGAGCATATACATAAGATAGTGTTATTATAAAATGAGATATAAGCTGCATTGTGTGAGTATGTTAGGAGTAGAACGTGGCTCATTGTGTTGAAGGGATTCAATTTATCCATGACTGGTTGAAAAATTTAACTTGTATGTAATATTTTAAATAGATATTATGTGTTAAATGTGAGCGTTCTTTAAAACATAAACCAAACTTAATATCATTTGTTGGCAGTGGAAACAAGCTGCGAATACAATGGTGACATTATTCCCCTGAAAAAACCCACACCCAACAGACATGGAGCACCATTATTATTTATCTGGATTTGTGTTTCAGGCCACTCGATGAATTTCAAAACACAAAGTCCAATATTTCTGCTTTTGTTTAACTCTGTTTTCACGACCACCAGCTCCTGAGGGAAATATCTGTCTCATCAGCTGCTCCTCGCACCACTATATTTAACAGCTAGCTGCATCTGTCTGTTGTTTCCGGCTAGGCAGGTATAGCATATAGTGTGCCAATAAAAGCTGTTCACTTAAAGTAACATCTTGTTATTGCTGGGAGCTGTGGGAGTTAACCAGATCTTTAAATTGTGCACCAACAAAATGAGTGCAGTTAAATAATAAAACTGAAATGCACCACAGAAATAAGCTGAACTCTGGAGTTGGGTCATAAGAGAGCGATTTTCAAGTACACATATAACCAGTGAAATAATCCACTCTTAGTATAAACATAGAGATTACAAAATTTAAAAATAGATAAATGAAGAAAAATATAAAAACAAAAAAAAAAATTATATAGCTCTAAAAAATTTTTTTTTACATATTTTAAAAAAAATTAAAAAATGTATCCTTAAAGTGACTCTGGCTCAATTAAATATAAATAATAAACGGCAGATTAGGAAATTAAAAAAAATAAACAGTTATTATCAGTGATGTCTACTTCACACTGAAAATGCTCTTTCCTAAAGAGTACAACAGTATTTCAGTTTTGCTTTTGGATTTCACATCAGAACATCCTGCCAGTAAGAACCACATGCTCCATTTCCCTCTCTGTGGGTGAGAGACGATCAGACTTTGGAAATGCCAGAGATTTTGAGTATTTCAGAGGTAATGGATACCAAAGTTAATTTGTTCCTTCATTATATGAAATAAATAATAGGGGATTAAATTATTGGTGGTGAAATTATTAACATCCATGGTATTAGTAACTGATTAGATTTTGAATAAGAACATTTTACCGCTGAAACTTGTAAGATCAACTCATGATATATTTGCTCCAAATGCATGAAAGCATTACGTACAAAAATCTGAAAATATACAAACATGCACACGAAAACCCACTAAGATATGTTTGCATCTGCAAATGACTTGGCAAACATTTGAGCTTCCACATTCCACAAACTACTATCTAATGCATTATAATCAGAAGGGATGTAACTTCCCTTTGATTTTCTGGCTGGGAAAAGTCAGGCCTTGGATCCAAAGCAAAGTGTTCTGGTCCAAAGCATCTGTGCTGGTGTAATTTGTCTGCAGAGCTGTTGGCAGTAACAGAGACACCTTGTTCTTCCTCTGCAAGATGTTCTACATTTCATCTGCCTCATTACTCGCAAAACAATTAATTTCAATGCATAAAATTTGGTTTCAGATTATTTACTAGCACCTGTGTTACAGTGAAAATGTTGAATAATAATATAGTTCAGAACCAGCAAAGACTGCAAAGTTACTTGATTATTTCATGTATTGCGTACGATGCAGTATTCAGACACTTAATGTAAGTGTATGGGAATGATAAAAAACAACAACAAACAAAGAGATGCAGCAGCCTTTGATTAATGAGATATTGACTGATATGGATATAGAATTATAAAGCACGCTGCAGTAATTATTATTAGGCGTTGTACTTGAACCAAGAGACTGGTTCCACAGCCTAAGCTCAGGAGGGACTGGACTCTATCCTTGTAACCCATTGGCTTGCTGCCTGTACATTGGAGTTTTCACTGGTGATAAAGAGATATGTTTCCCAGCACCTTCGGGCCTGGAAGCAGGTTCTATCCTTTGTTTTTATGCACCAAACAACAGTTCAGAGTACCCGGCTCTCTTGGAGATGCTTGGTGGGGTGTTAGAGGCTGCTCCATTTGGTGACTCTGTTGTCCTACTGGGAGACTTCAATGGGCAACAACAGTGAGACTTGAAGGGGTGGGATTGGAAGGAACGGACTGTTGTTCTGTTATAAGACTAATAGATTTTATGTCTGTCATAAGACATAAAATCACAGTTTTGTCTATAATAAACACCATATTTGATTTGTAATTGTATCATTGGATCTACAGCTATAAATTCTGGACACTCGGGTGAAGACAGGGGTTGAGCTATTAACTGATCATCACTTAGGGGTGAGTTTTAGGTAGTGACTAAAGAATGAGATGCGGATACAAGCAGCAGAAATTAACTTTCTCCAATTAGTGGATGGGCTCTCACTCAAAGATAGGGAGAAGAGTTCAGCCATCCGAGGGAGGCTCGGAGTAGAGCTGCTACTCCTCCACATTGAACGGAGTCAATTGAGACGTTCCACTGATGTGCTACTGGAGGACGAGGCTGAGGACAGAAGGGTCTGGGCTTTTCTACTTAGACTGTTGTCCCTGCGAAAACATGAAAATTGCTGAAAGGGTATTTTAAGAGTGAAGCAAGCTTGATAAGAGAATTAATCCATTGTTTCCCCACAGTGAAAATGGTCAGTTTTCTCAGGCAAACATACATTCCTACCACTCATTTATATTTACAGAAACTCTGGAGATACCAGTACCAACATCAGACATAAGTAGCGACTTATATGTTGTCTGCCAAATATAGTTGAGAATCCAAAGCAACAGTAACACTTAACATATTCTGACACGAGGGGAAATAACAGAAAATCACCTGAAAATCCCAATCTTCATGTAAAAACTGCTGGGATGAAAACAGCTAAAAGTCAGAACACATGAATTACTGCAGTGGGAATTTAACCCCAGACAGAAACCAGGCTATTGGGGAGAGAGATGATGAGTCATTGATAAACACCATCTGCACAGCATTTAACATTTAAACATTTAAAATGGAGAGTGGGAAACTAAATGAAATTAAGAAGTAGGGCATGACAGACGTCAGAGTTCTTGTGTAAGTCTTTTCAGCAGGCTAGACAGAAGAATGGGAATTTTTAAAGTTAAGACTTTATAGCGTATAGCATGTTTATGTATAATACATAAATGTATATAATGAATTACAGATCAACATAACAACGACGGTTTGAGAAGAAAAAACTAACACTTTTCCTAGTTTTCATGATGTGCTCTTATGCTTTTACAAATCAAATCTCCATGCTTCTGATACAGAGAGATTTTCACTTTTTCCCATGTGTCAGTGACAAGATTAGACTGTTTCCCTATGTGCACATGGATGACTGATTCCACGGGGTTGGTCGCATCCTTCCCACCATCCCAAGGCAGAAAACATTTCTATTTTTAACAGGATTAGCTCTCACCACAAGCCACCTGACAGGCAAAAGTATCACCTGTGTGGTACAGCCCCCCCCAGGCATCCAGCAGAACATATCAGGGCCTCAGTGACTAACAGGTATCCTGGGGAGTTTACCTTACAGTGGCATGCACAGTGGGTAAAACAGTTCTGACCTCTATCCAACATCTTTCAACTGTCCCTGTCTAAAACTTTATTCCCATGGGCTTTCTGAGTCCTTTCTCTGAAACTGTAAATAAATCTGTGGCTTGTTCAGGAAAGCAGAGACACTTCCTGGGCAGAGGCAACAAACGACTTCCATTAAGGATCAGTAGGTCATTAACCTATGCAAATAAATTGTAGACTTATCTCTTAGCAACAAATCTTTATCAATACACAAATAAAATAACGCACTAAGATGACTTCTCTTAGTGCTAACTGGGTCAGTGGAGATCAAGTGATTCCTTTCTTAACAATTAAAAGCTTAGACCGTGGCTTTGATCTGTAACAGAGAGATGCAAACATAAGCAACCACACGCAAACTGCTCGCACTGAGTGTTTTAGTGAGCTTAGGGGACAATTGGATAAATCTAAACATCAGACATGGATACGGTTAATGTTCTTTGGTTTTATTGAGCAGGACTACCTGTCAGCTGTAACTAGTATAGACTGGGAGTGACTTTGGTTTTATTCACTTGCTTCAAGTTTTTTAGTAGAAATTTTGTATTTTCTTCCTTGCCAAGGCAAAGAGTTGCAAAATATAACATGGCATCATTCTTTTTTATTTCTTCTTTTAATTTGCCAAATCAAACCAGCAGGTTTACATTCCCACTTTCTGATACAAGTTCAATATCATCCTTCAAATGTTCTTTGAATAATATCATTTAATCCATACAAGAGTCAGTATTAGTTCATTTTGCAAAACATCATTAATTTGTGCTTAAACAATTTAAAGGAAACATTAAACAAGAAAATGTTTCTTCTTGGGGATAACAACAGGGAAGTTAGTCAAAATAGATTACTTTGGATACTTTGGATAAGAAAAGACTCAACATTAACTCTTTTTTAGATATAGACTGATATTAAATAATCACATACAAACATCATCAAGTTAAAGTTACATATCCCTAAAAAGATCAGGCTGATCTTCGGGTTTGAGCCAAAACATCAGATGATTATTTTATTGTGCAAAATGTGCTTGAAAGGGTTAGCTGTTTTTACTGTTTAAGCTAAACTAAGCTAACGCTTTTGCACAGTGAGTTCACATTAAACAGATATTACAGGGTAACCAATAATTTCATCAAGTATTGGAGAAGAAAGGAAACAAGTCTGTTTGCAGTCATTTCAAACTTCCTTGTTTGTCTCTGCTAAACAGCACGATATTAAAAACTGGTCAGAGCGTTCGCTGAAAGAAACCTGCAAAGCTTTCGCAGTGGCTACAAAATTCTAATTTAAATTTAATTCAGAAATTTTAAAAAAGAGAAATATGCTTTATTCTGTGTGAGTGTATTTTCTGTATTATTTTTTTTTCAGAAACTACAAAAACAGGGAGAAAAAGCTGAAAGCCACAGCTCATGTGATCCATCACTTAAATAAGTCTAGTAGCTTAGGTTTTTAAAGTAATTAAAAAAGATACAAATTTTGGCCTTTTATTTTTGTTCAACCAGCTGTTCCCCAGTGCAGTGAAAGTATGTCCAGTGTTGTTCGAAGTGACAAATGATTACAGTTTTTTTTTTCATTCAACTTGGGTATGGAAAGTAACTGGAAAATGTAAAAAAAAATCAGTAATTTCCCAGTAAACTGGTGTAGTTACATAAGTTCTGGTCATTTTAATTTATAATCATCACATGATCTCATATTTTTGGATTTGAGAGCCAACTGTCACAAGTGCACTGAGTGCTACATGGCACTCACTTCACAGTACTCGGCACACCTGGTGTGGATCTAACTTTGGCATTACACATCTCTGTGTCAGAGTACTAATTAATTTTATGATGCTGTCTCTTTTTAGAAAAACTTAACCACTATCCCAGGCTTTCAGTGAAACTTCCAGCAATTCAGTCGTCTGGATAATTGCTTATAAAAATGCGCCCTGATATGTGAGGACAAATGGCCCAGATCCTAAGCTGTACCGTAAGTGGAAGATTGAGATCCAAATCAATACCCACTTGTGTATTTAGTGTTCTGAAGGATATCTTGTGTATGTAGTCCACGTTCAGTATTTGTGTGTGCACAGCGGTGAATGCAAACATATTCTTTGGCACCAGAATTGTCATGCAGGCCATGCAATCACACTGAACTTAAGATCTTAACTAAATAAAACAATAATAGCATGAGCTTTGGAGTACACCGCCACCGTCACCCCTACCTGTTTGGCTTGATTCCAGTAGTCATTTACCCTTTTTATTTGGCTTGTTGAGCTGGATCTGTAAGCTGATAATCAAACTCTGGTGTCGGCTACAAAACCACACCAAACCTGTCTGACTCGCTTTGTGTCACCTCATTTTCAGATATCAGTCATAAATCGGATGACTGTGCCGTGGCTTGTTCTACTTTTGGCAGGAAAAACAATGGGTTTAACACATGCACCTTATTTCACCATGAAGTAGTGCTTCAGCTATTGAAGAAAACATCCAGGTACACTTTTGATTATATCATTCTCAGAATCAATTTATTTATATATTCCTGAACTCTCGCAGAAGCAACTAGAAACAGCTAGACAAAAACATGAACCATGAAAATGCTGATGATTTTGGTTTCATTTGCATGATGCCCTGCCAGTCACCAAAACTGTATTCAACGAGTTACTAGTCTGTCCATGTGAGGAAAAAAGGCTGTTACTCAAGCAAAGACTGTGACAAGATTTGACTTTCCACTATCAGCTCCATGTATCCTCTAACAATAACAGAACTTTATGTAGCAGCAGTGCAGTGCAGAAACCCAAACCAATAACCCCATTCAACCTACGACGAGGCAGTGAAAAACCTTTTGACATGTAAAAGCCATTATGCTCTCCCTGAGCCTTTGTTTTTTATACTTTACGATTCCTGCCTCACCGCCTCCACTCCAATTCACCTTAAACCTCCAAAAGTAGTGTGGAATAGCTGCAATTACTTAATTTATTTAATTTCAATCAAGATAATAAGGGAAATTTTGCAAAGTTTGGGTTGGCTGGTTTTAAGTTTGTGTCACTGAGCAAAAAGATGCTGCAAATGCCGATGGTCCTGTTATTGCCGTCTGCATCGTAGTGGCAGGAGTTTAACTGAGACAGATGAGAGGGGTGTCCAGGGAGCACGGCGGGTCCACTCTAATTAATAGATAAGTAATTTATCAATTACCCATTTATGAGGGGCAATTAACAAAATTTCACCTAATCTAATCTTAATTGTGGTCTTGTTTATTTTAAATGTGGTTTGTACCTTTCCAGGTTTTATTGAGCTGCAACTGTGAAGGTCTAGCGGTGCTTAAGTATATACTTCAATATGTTTTGGTCATTTAAGTGCACAATGAGAAAACCGAGCTCTGTCATGATTCACCATTTTTACTGCTCTGTGACAATTTACAGGTAATCCATCACAGAATTTGCCTCACACATGCAAATTAATCTTTGGTGGATAATTATAATATCATTAAGGAGCAGTGTATCCCTGAAAATGATGCCTAAATGATTTCATGAATCATTCTATCTAAGGTGAAAATAG
Organism: Hemichromis elongatus; assembly: GCA_015108515.1. Lineage (NCBI taxonomy): Eukaryota > Metazoa > Chordata > Actinopteri > Cichliformes > Cichlidae > Hemichromis > Hemichromis elongatus. The sequence continues at coordinate 9,139 of VUQR01031641.1, read as the reverse complement.
AAGCCATCGCCTGACACCAAAGGAAAGTTTAGCTTTGTTAATTTAGTCACATATTACATTAGCACAGAGATTTCTTGGGTCATGAAGCATTATGCTAAATTGACTCAGGATGTTGTATCCCATATGGTCTACACTGGGCACCAACTTTTACAATAACAACATTTAAATTCATGCTCAGTGAGTTCAGCCTGTTCAAGTAAAACTTTACTACTTTTCAGTCTCATAAGCTGAGTTTCATACATACATACATACATACATATATTTACTGTTTACATTGTAAACAATGTACCTTGTTTATTTTTTATTAAATAATATTTAGAAAAGAGAAGTTCTTAGCTGCAGTTTGACTTCATTGTTTGCCCAATAAATTATACAGATACTCCAGGCTATCCAAATGTACCCCGCATCTGTCTACGCAATGCTTCTAGGTGATTCAGTCATTCTCAATGAAGTTTCCAAATATGACAAATTTTTCAAATGACTTTATTTTGGAATTTAATACTCATCCACAGTGATTATGCATATTAGATAGCCTCCTACCTGTAGCCCTTCACGCAGTCGTACCATTAGATATTTGATCTAAGTCTTTCAGGCAGTTGCAAATTTCTTTTTATTGTATTTATTTATTCTTTTTTTTTTTTTTTTTAATTTTTTTTTTTTTTATTTTTTAAAATT
>VUQR01031640.1:0-15187 GCA_015108515.1 Hemichromis elongatus | reverse complement strand
CACACTCAACATGGACCAGAGGAAGCAAAGTAAAGAGTTGTCTCAGGAGATTAGAAAGACAATCATAGACAAGCATGTTAAAGGTAAAGGCTATGAGACCATCTCCAAGCAGCTAGATGTTCCTGTGGTTACAGTTGCACATGTCATTCAGAAATGTAAGATCCATGGGACTGTAGCCAACCTCCCTGGACATGGCCGCAGGAGGAAAATTGATGACAGATCAATGAGACGGATAATCTGAATGGTAACAAAAGAGCCCAGAAAGACTTCTAAAGAGATTCAAGCTGAACTTCATGCTCAAGGAACATCAGTGTCAGATCGCACCATCCGTCGTTGTTTGAGCCAAAGTGGGCTACATGGGAGACGACCAAGGAGGACACCATTGTTGGAAAAAAATCATAAAAAAGCCAGACTGGAATATGCCAAACTACATGTCCTGTGGACAGATGAGACAAAAATGGAACTTTTTGCCGAGGCACATCAGCTCTATGTTCACAGATGGAAAAATGAAGCATATCAAGAAAAGAACACTGTCCCAACTGTGAAACATGGGGGAGGCTCGGTTATGTTCTGGGCCTGCTTTGCTGCATCTGGCACAGGGAGTCTTAAATCTGTGCAGGGTCCAATGAAATCTCAAGACTATCAAGGGATTCTAGAGAGCCAGTGTCAGAAAGCTCAGTCTCAGTTGCAGGTCATGGGTCTTACAACAGTACAATGACCCAAAACACAGCTAGGAACACCCAAGAATGGCTTAGAGGAAAACACTGGACTATTTTAAAGTGGCCGTCTATGAGCTCTGACCTCAATCCTATTGAGCATCTTTGGAAGGAGCTGAAACATGCAGTCTGGAAAAGGCGCCCTTCAAACCGGAAACAACTGGAACAGTTTGCTCATGAGGAGTGGTCCAAGATACCTGCTGAGAGGTGCAGAAGTCTCACTGATGGTTACAGGAATCGTTTGATTGCAGTGATTGGCTCAAAAGGTTGTGCAACAAAATATTAAGTTGTGGGTACCATCGTTTTTGTCCAGGCCTGTTTCATGCATTTATTTTTTTTAAATAATTCACTTGAAGCATGGTTGAAAAGCAATGTCTGACTTTCATTGGTTAAGATTTATAGAATTTTTATTTATTATTACTTTTGTCAGATTAAAGTTCTTTCTGTGACCATTGTGAATTTTTCTTTCATTGACTGAAGGGTACCAACAATTTTGTCCACACCTGTAAATCGTGTCAGGTTTGAGTTTGAGCAAACAAGCTAACCTCGTTTTTTTTCCTCTGGTGAAAAAGGGCCTGAATGTTGGCTGACAGAGTCGGATCAGCTCACTGGGAGTTCCTCGTGTGATTATACATCTTATCACGAGTGTGTCTAACTCACCTCTCGTACTCCTTGGCAGCGTCCTCCACCTGCACAAACAGCTCATCTAATCCACTTCCTGTCACCGCAGACACGCCCACCACCTGCAGGTGCACAGACTTATTTTTATCCTTTTCTCAACTTTCTAACTTGCTCTGCACCATCAGTGCGCGAGGTAGAGTGGCTACATCCATCTTTTATATACAGTCTATTCACAACAGGTAAGCCGGTAAACCGTCAGCATAACCTCTCCCTCTGTACGTCACACACATTTAAAACTTTGGGGTTTAAGGATTTGCTAAGGGTGCAGTTTTTCGGCGGCACATCTCACCCTCAGGTTGGTGTAGAACTCGTCCAGCACGAGGCTCATGGAGCGCGTCAGGTTGCTCACATAGGACGTTTCCTGGTTCAAAGCGTCCTGGAAGACCTCAAAGTCCTGCATCCACTCCACCGCAAAGCTGTGGTCAATGATGTCGGTCTGAAAAAAAAAAACACACCACGAAAGAAAACCCCGTCATCGACCTACAGAAACACCGAATCCAGCAACGACCGTGAGCACGCCGAGCGTCCTCACCTTGTTCATGACCACGATGAAGGGCAGCTTCGTCTTGTAGAGGATACTGAAAAACACAAAGATCAGCTGAGTCTGGATCAGAGGACTTAACTAAAAAAGGCCGCCGACTCTTCGACTGTCCTGTGATGCTCAGGTATATTTGGGGACTAATTTTTTTTTAATAACAAGGCCTCCACAATGCCCTGGCTCTTATTTTGAAAGTCTAGCTGCTGTTGTGTATCCCTAACAGCAGGATGTTCAGGGCTTTTGAATGATGCCCAGGATACTTCAATTGTCTCTGTAGAGAGTCTTTTAGCCTGCAGCTGGACTGCAGCTCAAACAAATGCACTGCAGCTGGTGGAGAACTCGCCCAACTAAGGTGACCAGCGGTGGCCAAAGGAAGTGGAGCTGGAGTCCGACTCCAAAGGGAGAGCCTAACTGGAGGAGCAGCTGCTGTAAATCAGACCTTTCGGTTTGCGTCTCACAGAAAACATTCAAATGAACCTGATGTGGTTGGTGTTCGGTACCTGCAGGCGTACAGCATGTTGGACATGAAGGTGACGGGGTTGACGCTGCGGGACGTGTCCATGACGTAGATCACCACGCAGGGGAAGGACGACGCCTACAAACGCACGCAGGCACAGGCTGTAAACGGCTCGTCTTTATTCGTAACTTAAACATAAAAGCAGACGAGCAGACCCACCAGAGCTTCGGTGATGATGGTTCCAGACGCCGACCACGTGAAGACTTCGATCTGACCTGGAGTGTCGATCAGTACGAACCTGGAACCAGAGGGACGCCTGCCTGTTCACGCTATTGTTCAGTATGATGTTTATACACTGCTCAAAACATTAAAGGAACACTTTAATCAGGTTCAGCTGCTTTGGTGTGAATGAAATTAACAAGAGGTGAACTAGAGGAACAACGAGACAGCAGGAGTGGTTTTACTGGTGGACATTTTCCCCTCCTTGTCTTTTTATTTTTTTTATTGTTTTTTGGGATTTTTGCATTTGGCTAGGGTTAGCATTAGGCCATACCTGCACATACACAGGAAGTCTAAACCCTGCAGGATGGCACATCCATAACGGCGCGTACACACCGAACGCGATAGACGCGACCAGGTTTACATGTAAAGTCAATGGAGGAGCGCGACGAAGCGCGACTGGGGGTCCCGCAAAATTTCAGAAGCAGATTTGCGTCGCAAAAAAGCTTTTCTGCCTGGTTCGCGCGAATTGTTCGTGCGACTGACGCGATGGAAAACACGCGCGGCAGTTTGTGTGGTGCATTTTGTGTATTCGCGCATATAGCGTCTACCGCTTGAGTTGTACCGCTCGAGCGTCAAGTCACACCACGACAACCAATCAGGAGCCTGGTGACGTGATGCTCTGACCTAAATCAAATGGGCAGGTCCAGCCAAAGCCATTCATTCTTCATTCAATATGGAGGAAAGGCTCATCAACGCCGTAGCCAACCACCCGGAGCTGTATGACACCCGCTGCTTTCTCTACCGTGTCAGGTAGGTATAGGTTATGTTATTGTTTATTAATAAACAGTACACAGCGGTCCCGCTGTTCATCCTTCACTGCCTCGCTTTCTCGTAGATTGTTTTATTGCACAGTACAACTGCAGCCTGATTGACAAATCTCCTCCGTGTCGTGTCTCCTGCGCTTGCCAAGTTTATCATGTTTGGTTTTGATAACCTTCACGTCCAATAGAAAAATCAGCACAAAAACACGCACAACTATGACCCTCATTTGGAAACAGACCCCTGCACCGGGAGGGAAAACGGGTTTATGCAGCTGCAGGAAATAGAGAAGCGAGTCCCTCTCAGCAAACGCTACATCGACGGCTGCCATCTCGCAAACATACCGTCTGGCACTACTTCCTCCCACATTTCTGCTTCACGCGCGTGAAAATTGCATATTTTAAAGCGCGACCAGTTCGCGTTGGACACACTTCGAGGTGCGAACGTGCAAGCGACCAGCTAGGGGGCGTCTGGCGCTTTTTGGTCGCGTCTATCGCGTTTGGTGTGAACGCACCGTTAGCGCTACTGAAGGTTTGCTGTGTCTCCCAGCAAAATCTCAACAATCAATCAAAATGCATTTCTGTAGCACATTTAAATACATGACGGTTCATCAAAGTGCTTCACACAAGTGTCCCAGTGCACGTTACAATAATGGACAAAGAAAAGAAGATACAACAGTTACTGTAACAATTTCAGTTGTGTAATACAAATGCAGACTGGGGGGAAGACCAAATCAATTTGCTTCAAAGGTTAGACTGAACAGGTGAGTTTTTAAGTGTGACTTAATGATTCAAGGGATTCTGACATGCAGATATCAAGTGGAAGAATACTCCCAAGTTTGGGTGCGGCGATAGCAAAAGCACGGTCCCCTAGGCCCGGGCTGCACTAAGAGCAGTTGGTTGGAGGATCCAAGCGCTCTCTTGGGGCTATACAAGCCAAGGAGGGAAGTTAGGTCACTAGGCGCCATATTATTTAGAATTTTAAAAGTATACAAAAGGATTTTAAAAATACAGTATTCAACAGGGAGCCAGTGAAGATTGGCTAGAACTGGAGAAATGTGATCATGCCTTCTGGTGCCAGGCGTAGGATTCAAACTCCAAAGGATTATTTCTGAATTCCTGCAACGAAATCTGAACAAAACGGAACTGCGTCGATTTTTTTACTTGGATTTTTTTGGGTGTCTTTGAATTTAGCGCTGTGTAGGCGGATAATTCCCATTTCTATCATTCCTAATCTTTTACTCTCATTGAGAGCTGATGTTTTTAAGGTGTTCCTTTAATGTTCCTTTATACTTTAATAGTGTTGTGCATCACAACCACACACAGGAAGCCGCTGTAAGACCGCCATGAGGACGCAGCTACATACTGACCGGTGGTTCTGTCGCTTCTTTTCGATGAACTGCATCACCTGAAGAAAACAAACAGAAAGTCAGGATCCGAGGGGTTCGTCTGGTACCGATGTTCGTACGGCGAGATGTTGAGATTTGTGAGTCACCTGATCAAAACGGGTGGCGAACAGGTTGAGTGACGTCACGATGCCGCCGTTGGGTCCGAGGCCGTACTGCTTCATCACCTCTTTGTAGTTCACCGTGTCCCTGATGTCTGGAAGCAAGAGGACAGACAGAGAAAACTAACAGACGCTGAAGATGACGTGGCGTTCATAGTCTTTCTGGCTCTGTTTGAAGGTTTAATTGCTTTCGCTGTGACGTGTAATGCAAAGATTAAACACACTTCTGCAACCTCAGCGACACACGTCGAGTTTTAAGTTGTGGTTTGAATGAGTACCGCCCAGAAAACAAACGGATCGTTACCGATGTTTGCGGGGAAAGGGACCTCGTGGACGGCGGGATCCAGGTTGATGACATACGGAGGAGCTTTGAGGGAGTGCAGGTGAGCCGTCAGCCTCTGCAGGAAACAGAAAAGCCCTCAGATACACCCATGACCCCGGCTCACTTCACAACAGACAGACAAACAGGAAACGCTGTTTATACAGAGGAAATGTTCTGAGGAAGAGGCGGGAAGCTGAGGGTGTTTACGTCAGCCGCGAGTGATGGAACAGCAAACATCAGCAGTCACGGAGTGTTATTGGTTTAATTTAGTGACTTTATTAAGCTATTTTAACCTTAATTGGGTTTTATATAATCTAGTAAAGTTTTACTTTACTCTATATTCTATTGCTTTCTATTTAAATGTGCTCATTCTATGTAATCCATACCTTACTGAACCATGCCGTTCAGTCACATTATATTCAATTGAGCTCTTACGCTTTCTCTGTTTATTTCATTGGAGGCTGTTTCATGTTGTAGGATAACTAACCTTCTACTACATCTCCTCCCTGAGTGGAATCAAACTGATTTTATTTGATGCTAATGATTTTGAGCACCGTTTGAGGGGTTCGTGTGGTCCCCGGTGTGCCACAGAAAGACGGTTGGTACCTGAGTTTTACCTGAAATTAAATAATAAAAAAAACCTCTGATGTAAACCTGCTCACACACCTGTACCCGTAGCTGCTCGTTTATTTACCTTCCGGTCTCTCTGAAGAAGCTAACTCATGCGGCTAGCTGCGTTAGCCGCTAACGGACACGGACTCACCTGGACGAAGGTGGTTTTCCCGGAGCCTGCCATGCCGAGCACGATGAGACACACGGGTTTATCCCCGGCAGGAGCTCCCGGGGCCCCGCTATCTTCTGCCGTCGCCGAACTGCCCCGGGTCTCCGGGAAAGCCGCTTCAGCGCCGGGACACTCCGCTGCCGATGCCATGTTGCCGGAGGAATATTATGGTAACCGGCTGCCGTCCAACCACAGCCGCTGTCGTAAAATAGAAACGCGGTGTTCGAAATGACCGCAAGAGGGGAGCAGTGTGTTTGATAAACCATAATAAGGAACACAAGGAAGCTTTATTATAATGTTTAACAGATAAATTAATAAGAATAAAAAAAACACGACTACAGGGATCAAAATATTTATACTCTTCACGTGTCTTACTAAATAGGTAGATTTTCTTATGTTTCATGGCTTAGAAACTCACTCATGCTATTTTTAACTAATCATAAGCTAACACCTGCATTCTCACTCCTCGTAAATGTCTGCTGTACAAGATGTTCTCTGCACTTCATTTGCAAATTTCCTGCATACAAACCCGTACATAACCCCTGGCCTAGTTTTGAACTTACAGCAGGCTAAGATTAAAAATGCTTCATAAAGGTTATACCAGTATATAAGCAAAGATAAACAATAAAAATGTAATCGTTTCTTCTGTCAGTATAATCTAAAAATATTCAGATTTTTTTTCTTTGAGTAAAATTATAAAATAGGAAGATGTTTCATCAAATGGAAATTGCTAGAACTGTGGTGGACACAACAACACCTCTGCTGTGTCTTATTTGGCAGTGTATAAAACTCAAAAAATGTAAACATTTGCATTAAAAAAAGATTTTAAATGTGTAGATTTTAAGCACATGAATGTGAACGACATAAAACAGCCGGCCTTTTCACTGATTTTATTGCAAATGAAAAATGTGAGCATACATGTAATTAAAGCTTCACTGCAGATCAAAATCAATAAAAATACACCACTCATACAGCAAAAGCCTCATAATAATCAGATGATAACATAGTCTAACACTGACAAGAGCGCCAATCATTCAATGTAATAAGCAAAGTTAAGAATCAGACATAATGAGACAAAACAATAATCGGATACAATAAAAAACATCAAAAGTCAGAGTTAGCTAACAAAAGAAACTGAAACATAAAAAAAGTGTAAAAGCTTTCTGATTATGGTGTAAAGCAGAAATTACTTTTCCACCAAAACTACAAAACTATTCAGCACCAAATTAAGATTTAGGAATCTGAGGACGAGCACTTTCAACAGTTTTTGCAGCCAGGAGGTGCAGCTGAGCAGGATCGAGACTCCCCGAGCCGTCACTGCTCTTATCTGTAGACCATTGTGATCTGCAGCTGTTTCATCCGGCGTTCTGTCCTTGACTTGTTTTCCAAATACTGCAGCGAGCTCCCATCCAAACTTTACACAATCACAGTTAACTGAAACTATGTCTTTGTCAGAGAAATACTCTAAACGCTTCTTCAGTGACACTCAGAAACAGAGAACAAATCACACCGCAGCAACCTCTTTTTTCTTGCAAGGGGCGGCCTTTGTACGTCTCACTCAGAGAGCACAGAAGACTCCGAGCCTCTCAGCGTACTCAAACATAGCTTCATTTCATCATGCGCTAGAATGTGTGAGACTTGCCCAGGTGGCAGCCTTGACTTAATCACAAGAAACAGCTCGGGTAGCAGTTTCCCGGAACATCCGTTTGGCAGATAACAAAGACAAAGTACATTGGCTTCATAACAGCTTGCTTTGTTCCAACACAACATACAGGCTGTATCAAGTAAAAAACTACTGACTTGTTTTAAGTACATTAGATATAGTGAAGACATATAAAAATCTACTAACAGTCTTCAAATATATTTTACTCGACTGAAACCCAAATAAAAACACTGACTGAGTGATCGCGTGCCTCCTTAACTACACGTGCACTTGAGATGGACCTGTTTAGATCATTTCATATTTTTATTATTGCAGTCTAGAGCAGCTTTGCATGAGTCACATTAACAATAATCCTTCTTTATCTTCTGCTGGCCCTTGATGCAAAAATCCTAAACACAGTAAAGTTAGATGTAGCGACTGTGATGTCACCTTTTGTTTTCAGCTTGAAGCTTCATCGTTATTCTTTTCACAGTCGCCATGCTGATTTTTTTTTACCAGGAGTGTGCAGAGTTATCATCCAGCACTCCTGGTTTGATTGACAAATCGCATCTAAAGTTTCACTCAGCAAAACTGGAGCTCCACCTTCTCGGATGGTCTGTTAGTACAATAACCTCACAGCAGCCATGTTATTGGTCACATAACATAATTAAAAATGCTCCAAAAGGCTCCGACAGCACAAACACGGTCCGTGGGTCCAGTTCAGGAGAAGCTGTTTGAGCTCCTCTCTCACCTCAAGCTAACTTACAGTACAATCCATTGTGAACTGTCCTGGAGGGAGTCATGACGTCGGGCTCTGCACTCCCTGGCCCAGTGTCCAAACTTGCTGCAGTAAAAGCAGCGATCTCGTCTCCTATTCCTGCGTCTCTGGCCGCTTCGAGGCGGCTCTGGCAGTGCCAACAGGTCTGAGCTCCAATCTCGCCCACGCCTCTGAGTTACAGATGGCTGATGTTTTGGGTCAAACATGCCCTTTAATTCCATGTTTTCTAACATCAATCTGATCTTGGAAAAAGTAAAAGTTTCCCAGCCAACCTGACGCTTCAAACGCTCCACCACGTGAGGCTGCAACGTACTCACAAGGCTGGGATTAAACAGAAAAGCATCTGCTTCACTCATAGTGGACTTCCACAGTCGGCGGAAACGTTCAATGAAATCTGCCACCGACTCTCCGGGTTTCTGAAGAATCCACCAAGGGTACACAAACTCAGGGTCATTCCAGGCTGCGTTTTTAATCGAGGTGGCGCACTGCGTGTCGAGCCATGTCGTCATATCATGGGTGCGTCGCCACTCGGCCTCGCCATCCGCTCCCGGGATGTCAAAATGTTCCTCAACATTTTTCCACTTGCAGTTATAAACTAACTTAAGCAACTTTTTGAGCTCAGCGGGAGACGGTTGATACACCGTGCAGGTGGAACGCAGCCACCTGTGGAAGTCGCTCGGCGCTTTGATGGGGTCAGGGGAATCTTTTACCAGACCGTAGAGCTCGCCCGGGGTCCATATCGCCTTTATGCCATCCTCAAATTCTCTGCCGCCGCTCTGCTTCTCTGCTATAGACTTGGTCACGACAGGTGACTCATTCAGAATACTCCCCTCGTCTGTTTGCGTGCCTTTCTCCTCTCGTGTTATAACTTGCGTGATATCTGCCGGTGGTCGTTGTACCTTTTCATCTTCGGGACGTCGGTGCCCCTGAAGGAGCCAGTCATAGTTTAGCCCAACGTCTCGCAGCTCCTCGAGTAACTTCTCCTTGCTCGGGTGAGGTTGCGAGCTAATCCACAGGTGTATCAGGGCAGAGACCTGCTTCTTCAGATCACCTGGAAATGACTCCATGATCGCATTCTTGTGGGAGCTCCTGATTTGCAGAGCAGTTTCCAGCTGAGTGAGTGACACGGCCTTCATATCAGCGGCTATTTTCTCAACCAGCGAGCGCAGGTTTTCATCACATCCCACCCGGAACGATCTGGAGGACGATGAGGTTTTAACTTTAGGTGGTTTACGCTGCGTGCCTGGTCGTACCGCTTTCGCTGCAAAGGGAAATTCCTTTCGATGTTCTGGTCTTTTGGGACCTTCAAATGTTTTCTGCCTCAGACGCTTTGAGCAGTTGGACCCCATGACGATCGCTCCCGGAGTGCTGCCCACAGTCTTTCCTCTCAGCTTCACTCCAATTCTGCTACAATAAAAACAGAACAAATGTTAGAAACACACTCGTGATGTTCAGAATGGCACAGTGTAGGTTTTGGAACAGCTAACCTATAACCCCCATCGTTGAAGTGACCAGTTTCATCATGCATGATATATTATGACATCATCATGACTAATATGTCTGTGTTATCCGTACAGCTGCATCTAAAGGTCAAAGGTCACTCTTCGAGGATTCCAGTGTTCACATTTAAGACAGAGCAGACAAATGGTTTTAAAAAAAGGAGTGAAAGAAGCATTTGTGTCCACTGTGAACGACCCTCTTTGGACAGAGGGCGGGGCTTACAGCACCAACTCTCTGCCATCTATAATCCAGTTTTGAGATCCTTCCCAGACACCTTAACGCCCACTTTTGCATCATTTGATTTCAATAAGTCACATGACAGGGTGAGGCAGAGTCTCACAACGGTTTCGCCCCAAACCACTGCTGACAGCGACCCACACACACACGATCAATGACAGGTCAACGACCGTCTAAAGGAGAACTCCCACTAGACTTATAACACTGATTAATGTGCTTTTGTGTGTTTTAATATCTTTGGAAAAATGGTAAATGGCCTGTATTTATATAGCGCTTTACTTAGTCCCTATGGACCCCAAAGTGCTTTACACTACATTCAGTCACACACACATTCACACACCGGTGATGGTGAGCTACATTATAGCCACAGCTGCCCTGGGGCGCACTGACAGAGGCTGCCGGACACTGGCGCCACCGGGCCCACTGACCACCACCAGTAGGCAACGGGTGAAGTGTCTTGCCCAAGGACACAACAACTGAGACTGTCGGAGCCAGGGCTCAAACCGGCAACCTTCTGATTACAAGATGAACTGCCAACTCTTTGAGCCACGAAAAGGCGAAATAACAGCACAGAGTTTAACGGCATGTATCTGACCAGAATAAGAAGCCTTGAAGGTGGAACAGAGAAGTTATCTCTCTGCTGCTGTCACACGTTACAACACTGCGTACAGAGTTGCGAAGCATATCTTATCAAACGCAGGCAGCACATTGCAGAGATCTGAAGCTTCCTGTGAGCACGCTCAACTGAAGTCTTAAACTTGTCCATTACAAAGTCACCAGATGACAGCAGCATGAAACTAATTCAGAACACGCTGAATTAGTTTGACGCTGTTTCAGATTCAGAGAAGAGAACGACGGGAGTAAAGGATGCAGATTTACTGAAATAAAGGCATTTACAACCCGCTGTATGAAATACTACACTGGTACGATTAGTCAAGTAAGTGCAAGAGCCATCACTCCTTTCTTTCTGAAGGTGTTTCATACGGTGGCCCCTAGAGACAAAGCACGAACAAACTCCAGAACACAATGGAAGTGCTTCAGGACGCTAGGGGCAGTGTTGAGCTACCTAGTTACCTAGTAGCTACACAAGCCAGGAGTGTGTGGTAGTAACAGGTAAATTAACTTTTTTTTAAATTATCTGAATATATATGAGTGTAGTTGTTCTATCCTTGCAGGTTTTTTCCGCTGGTATCCAACTCCATGTGTTTGCAGCAAACTTGCCCTTTATTTTGCAAATTGAGCTCAACACTGCCCCTAGCGTCCTGAAGCACTTCAGTTGTGTTTTGGAGTTTGTTTGTTTTTTAAAAGAACTTTATTGGAAAAACAATGAGTATACAACATACAAACAGATGAAGTATACAAAGGAACAGAACACAAACATAGAAAATCAGTGTTTTGGAGTTTGTATGTGTTTTGTCTCTAGGGGCCACCGTAGGGGTGTCAAAGCATTCTTCTCTTCCTGCTTTTTCTCATTTTCAACGGACACTTTTAAACCGTATCTTTGGGTACTTTGTTACTGGCAGCCTTTCCAAAACAACAACAACAAAATCTCATCATTTGTTTAAAAACAAACAGCAAAAAACAGTTTGACATGAAATAATATTTTTGAGTTACATTTTATCATACGACCCAGGACTACGGGCACACTTCCCTCTAATTAGTTGTAGTTTTTATATCTACAACTATTATTATATTATATATAGGTAGATATATATTAATTATATCTACCTACAAATACTTAAAGGTCAATTAATGTCAATAATTATACTACAAATAAATGAAAGCATTTTGTTGGAAACAAAAGAAATTGGTAGAAATTGCCTTCTTACCTGTACTTTTAGCCTTTTGGGGCTCTGTTGACTAAAGTGAACGAGGACGTTCAGAGAAGACAAAGGCTGATCTCATCTCACCACCACGAACCTCATGCTGTCGTTTTCTCTTCTAAAACACAGAAACGGAAAGTGCGTCCTCGGCGCGGAGCAGATGTGGACAAGTGTGAATTAAAAAGTGGGTTTGGTTTGGCCTGAAACTTGTCTGTTTGCAGCACGGAGCCGAGGCTTGTCTGTCCTCCGAGGAAGACGCCTGGTGGAGACTTACAGAGGAGGAGCTCGAGCTGCTCAAACAGAGGCTGGACCATGCATGGTCGTAAATACAGATAAGGAAATGAGCTGAAGGGACCCGTTTGCAAATATCTGCAGTTCTTTTCATGCATGTTTATTTCAAATAAAAACTGTGAGCCATGAGGTGACCGATGCAATTTGCAGAATCTTCCCTTCGCCGCAGGGGCGGCTGTTTGGACCGTCTGCCTTTACACATGGATTGTGTGCATTATATTGTTTTATCCCGCCTACGTCCCGTGTTATATCCTTAACCCTTTGACCCACGTGTGGAATAGATGTGCAGGCATGCAGAACCCGTTTCCACTCTTTCCCCGCACCGCTCAACAGATACGGCTTGTTTGCCTCTCCTGCTGCATATATCATGTTGAACCGCGTTTGACTTGTCTAGTGCAAGTGGATTTCTGTACCAGTGAGGTCTGTGTTCTTTGTTCAGAGATAGGTGCAGGAAAAAAGGTTTCCACCTTCAGTTAGCTGAAAATGTAAAGCGAGCGGTGAGTCCTACGCTGCAGCTGCTGAGATGAAAGCGGGAAGAAGTGTTAACTGACCCAAATATGTCACCCGGTTATTTTCAAAGTGACTTTTTGTAACTTCCTTCTGCAAATTCTAAAGGATTTTAATTCAGTTCAATTCAGTTTTATTTATACACAACAAAAGTCGTCTCAAGGCGCTTTATATATTTGTAAGGTAGACCCTACAATAATACATACAGAGCAAACTTCGCATGACCTCCTTTGAGCAAGCACTTTGGCGACAGTGGGAAGGAAAAACTCCCTTTTAACAGGAAGAAACCTCCGGCAGAACCAGGCTCAGGGAGGGGCGGGGCCATCTGCTGCCACTGGTTATGGCACCATCTGTCTGTATTTTACCAGTGGCCTTTCACCTATACTAGTTATTTACAGTTCAGTAATAAAACAGCAATAGTTGGATAATAATGTGAAAATAAATAGTCAATAACAATGCAATGCCATGTAATCGCCATGGTAAAAAGGCTACTTTCATGGGTCGCCACCGCGGGTAGCTCTGCATAAGTGGAAGTTTTATCCCAGCTAGGCAACTTTGACTTTTGGATGTGATCACCGTGGCAACAGGAAAGAGCTTGATGTGAACTTTGTAAAAAACAGATGTAGGTATGTTAGTCACTCTCTGATTTACAGTGTTGACCAGGTGGACCGGAGTGTCAGCTGTGCAGCAGTATGTTTAGTTGGACCCGATGATGCCAAGTTTGCCAGCAGGAGGCGTTCGAGCCACCACACACCGTCACGCTGGCAGCTCAGTGCCACTTTGTGACTAATTTATGAACTGGCTAAGATGCTAGATTTTCTGGTGTCTTGAGCTAAAGAGTCCAAAGTTGGTCATGCTGTTACCACGGCGCCCCCACGTGACAGATAATAGACACTGCTGTACGCAGACACTTGTGATGAGTTACAGAAAAGACACAACAGGACAAATCACAGAAGGAAACTCATTTATTGACAGTAAAATAGTTAGTAAAATAAAGTGTTCTTTTAGAGAGATGTTGAAGCGTTTTGAGGTGAGACCAGCAGCCGCACAGGAGTCAGGAAAGCTCTCACAACTTTCACAGTTAAATAAATGTGACACAGACGAGGGCGAGACGCAACTTCATGTCAGCACGAAACACAAAGCACTGACCGTACATCTAGACCAGATTAAGGCATACAGTCACATTTTAAAGTTCACAGGTGTCTTTATATCAGGGGTGTCAAACACGAGGCTCGGGGCGCCAAAATCGGCCCAGCAAAGACCAGTGGAACAATACATTTTGGCCTTTTAACTGTATTTCCATAAGTTTACAGTTTTTCTTACTGATAAAGATCTCCCCCATCCACATTCATACTATAACAGAAATAAAACAATTTAATGGCAGAATTTTTTTTTTATTATTAATGAAATATTAAGTATTTTCTGTGAATTACCAAAAACTTGGTGTTTTATAAAAACAGCTTTAAAAATCTCTTCAAAGGGATCAAATCTGCATTATGACAAAAATACAAATAAATAAAAACATTAACAATATCTCAGAGAAATATACTGAAGCACACAAAAACACTTCTTCACATTGATTCTCCTCTCTTCACACGTTCATCACATTTTAGTCTCTTTAAAGCTAATTCATGTGCAGCTCTACATAATGCGCATGTGCCCAATACTGTCCTGCTTTGCAGAGTTTAACATTTTATTTCTTCACAGTGTGAGGAGGTCGGGGCCGCTCTCGCATCGTTCTGCTAAATGTGGAGCCATGAAAGCTGTTTGCTTCGCTGAGCAGAAGGAGCTCCGTCTCTGTAAACGCTCACAGCGTTTCTGCGACGATCCAAACGACATCAAGGGACCTTTAGGGGATTTTCGCCGACTTGTTCCGAGCTCGAGTTTCCTGACTTTTACTCTGCTGCAGCTCAGAGAGCCCACGAGCTTTTTACTGCTCGGCATCCAACTGACAACTAACATTAGACAAATGAAAAACATATTTATTTAAAGTCCTGACAGTAATCTGGACTCTTCCTTAGTAAACTCAGTGCATTTACACGGTGCTGCTGCTGAACGTGAAACAGGCGATCAGCTGACTGAAGGCTCATTTTTATCACCCAGCTCATCGCTCTTGTTCTTTTTGGGTAAATTAAACATACTAATATTTTTTCCTTGGACTCGTCGTTACATTAATACTGGAGGCTTCGTGCTCAGCTAAGCTAACGTCTCCTGGCCTTAAATTTCCCCAAATGTTGAACTATTCATCTTCTGTTTGTGCCGAGCTTCCAGCCACTGTGGCATGAAGTGAAGCTACAACGACGCTCTACTTTAGTGGTATTTCACATTAATCTGCATGTGCAAAATACTCAAAAAATAAAATAAGTT
>VUQR01031639.1:36523-57935 GCA_015108515.1 Hemichromis elongatus | reverse complement strand
GACAGACTGGCGACCTGTCCAGGATGTACCACGCCTCTCGCCCTATGACAGCTGGGATAGGCTCCAGCACCCCCCGCGACCCTGAAAAGGCTAAGCGGAAGCGAATGGATGGATGGATGGCTTCTTTAATCAGTGAACTTACTCAGCAAGGAACATTTGCATGAAGACACAAATATAGTGAGGTAAAAGTTCTGGGGATGGTGTACAAAGCACTAATTCATATGCAAAATATGTGACCATTTTATTTCAATAACAATCCGCGTTCTACCCACAACAGTGCAAAAGCCAGCAGACCTGATGAGGAACCAGAAATTGACACGTGTTTGAAAAGAAGGATGATGTACGGTCGAACCCTTTTGTTAGAAATGGAAAAAAACCTAAAATAAACAAAAGCTTCTTATAGAATCTGTGCACAAGAGCTGAATTTCTGAGCAGCCGTAAGCAGGAGAACACTGACCTGACCATAGTAATATTGTTACTGTGCCACATGCACTTCTCCTACCTTTTTATGGGGCAACAAAACACACAGAATAGCTAGGAAGCATCTTTGCAAGTCTACAACGGAGGGAGGGTTAGTGCTTCCTAATTTCTTGTTCTATTATTGGGCTTTGCATATAAAATTTATGACATGCTGGTTAGCTGACAACGGCAGCCCCCTCACATGGTTGCAACTTGAGGAAGAGGCCTGTCAGCCTTACTGTATAGGAGCTATACTGCTGTCTCCCCTGCCCATTGATAAGTCTATGTATGATGGCAATGTGTTAATACATAGCACCATACGCATTTTAAAGCAGTGTTGCAAAACCAGTTTTACCCCGGTTCTTTTTATTCGCCGGACCTCCAGAGATGACACCGGGACTCAGTAGATCACTTTTACTAAAACCATTTATTTAACAATCCATTACTATAAAACTTCTAAACTTCCGGAAGGGAGATCGACACGACCCGGCGATCGCTGCAAATCTCTACTTTCCTTTGTCTTCCCAAGAGTTTTAAAGAAACGCTCCCCATCATAAAACCCATGTGATGTGTTGTAAACCCCGAAACTCTATGTATGCCTGTGTGTGTGTCTGTGTGTGCACGTGGGTGCCTACATGCGCGTGCCTGTGCTTATCTGTGCGTGTCCCTCTGCCTCCGTGACTTCCTGCCGGTCATAAACGTCGTCTCCCTCCAGAGCACAATTCTCAGATTACAAACAAAGGTTACAAACAGACTCACAAAACAGATCACCCACACTACGACCCCCCTCCTCCAATACTCCTTGGGGAATTTCCGCTGAGCTGTGTGTACCTTTGTTTCAGTTACAGAGCCCAGTGTGGGGGAGGGTTCGGCCCTAACTTTATGACACCTATCTGGCCTTTTATTTGTACAGGGCGATGTCAGGACATCCCTGCAGTGTAACATATTTCATCAACACATTTATAAATTCTACACTACGTTACTAATCCTATTACAGCAGATAAAACTACACTTTAATTTGAAGTCTTTATCCCCTATTACACCGATTGTAGGGAACCCATCTTTTAAACCGTCTATTTTAGACATTACATTCAGACTTTGGAAACAGGTAGGACTTTGCACAATCAGTGATCTATATTGTGAGGGTGTCTTTGCCTCTTTCCAGCTGTTACAAGAGTTATACAAGTTACCAGGGAGAGACTTTTTCAGATACCTGCAGATAAGAGACTATGTCAGGAAATACATACAAGGCTTAGAGAGTCTCAACGTTTCCAATCTCGACAAGTGTCTCCAGCTTTCACCTCATAGTGAGAAGTTTATTTCTTGCATTTGTCAGAGTCTAATGTCAATAACCCAGTGAGCTCGTCCTGTATCAAATCTAAATGGGAAGAAGAATTAGGTGTCACAATCACAGACATCCAATGGGAGGGTTTGCAGAATATCCATAAATGCTCCTATAACACAAGGCACTGCTTGGTTCAGTTTAAAACCTTACATCGTCTACACTTTTCAAGAGAAAGGTTAAATAAAATATTCCATGAGGTTTCTTCTATCTGTGAGAAATGCTCCCGAGCTGAAGATTCACTAAGCCACAGAGAGAGTGATAGAAGAGAGAGAGAAGAGAGATGCACTAGCTCGTTAAGCTCTGGCTTAATGAGCTGGTAAATACATACAAACATGTGAATGGCTCAACAAATATATCTTGATAAAGAAAATGGCTGACTATAACAACACTTTTGTGTGAACTGTAAAGTGAATGTATTTATATTTATTCATATTTATTATATTTACAACAGCATATGTTGATTCAAAGTGTTTCCAGGAAAGCACATTCACATTCCAGCTTTCCAGAAAACCTAGTTTGAAACCTGTGAACAGTGAACTGATGTTTGTATTACTTTGATGATGATGACTTATTCCTTGTTTGATTAACTCTCCTCTATCCAGATAACATCACAGGAAAAACATCTTCCTTGACCACCAGTAACCCAAAGTATCACTGCACCCAGCAGACCCACAATGCAACAGGTGAGTGCTCACAAACATGTTATATGTTTGTGCTTATTTGATTTCACTGATTGTGCTCATCAGAGTCAGGACTTTCAATCATGACATAGCAGTGCTAAATGTGATGCCTCTCTTACACTCAGCAGAATTTTTCACAGTAGCTGCTTGTTTCTTTTATTTGTAGTGGTGATTTTTTTAGCCTTATTTCTGATTTTTACAGTTTTCAAAGAGCAATGCGATGGCTGAGACTTTTCTCACAGTAGAAATGTGTTGGGTTTCCCTCTTCCTCACTGAAGGTCAGTGTTGGGGAGCAGGGGTGCCGTAAAGGGGTGGAAGGTTAGGACGATTCTAAGGGCCCAGGCTGAGGAAGGGCCCAGAAGGCCAGATCCCTTTTTCTCTTGTTTCTTTTCTCTTTTTAATATATACGTTAAATGTGCTAGGGCCCCTCCTACACATAATGTGTATTTTGTCTGTTTTTCCAATATATTTAATAATATTTAACAAATAATGTATTATAATGATGTACTGTTTATGACACACCCCTCCCTTTCACAATGGTTCATTCCACCCGTCCGTCCGTCTCTTGCAGCTCAGACAGTAACAAACACCGTTTGCTGCAGGTGAGAGAGCATTCAGTAAGCTGAAACTGATTAAAAACTATCTGAGGTCTGCTATGTTGCAGGATAGACTTTGTCACCTTGCCATGCTATCCACAGAAAGCAAACTGGCAAGAAAGCTGAACTTTGATCAATTGTATTTGTAGGCTTTATACTCATCTTTAGACATTTTAACTATGCAATGTGTAAAGTATCTTTTTTTAAAGTATACAGGGTATGTGTATTGGGGTAAATTTTATCTGTGAAAAATATAGAGGGCCCAGAAATTTTGGTTTCCATAGGGCCCAGAATTTCTGGCGGCACCCCTGCTGTATACTATCATCAAAATCCCAAACTATCATCCGCTTGGTACTTTACCAAAGTCAGCAAGCGTTATCCTCTCAGAAAAGCTGTTTTTCTAAAATTTCATGCCAATCGTTAACTTTTGAGATAACATCTGTTTAAAGATGTCTGAAATTCCTGTCGGCCCACCATGTAGACTGGCTGAAAGTCATATCCACACCAGTTCTTTCAACTAAAAAACTGTGCCTTTATTCAGGGAAAATTGCTGCCTAGAAAAATCAGTATTTGAGAATAGCTGAGCTTATCTTTAGCTCAGTAACTATTCTGCAAACAAAAGCCTTATGGTGACTCATAACATTAATAACAGCCCACTGTATCTGTTACTTTTATTCCAGCAACAGCTGCGAATGACGAGGAATGATTACTTTTAATAAGGGCTTAATCCTGCCTTTTCACTAGCTTTTTATGAGTCCCGTTATCAACATAATAACACCAACAAATTAGTCTCTGAATAGGCGGATTGTTTGACTGATTCTAATCTCTAAACAGCTCTTTTTTGTGCTATTTCTACATTAGTTGATGTGAATGTGTAGCCAGGTGAATGAAAAAGGACATGACATGAAAGGCATCCAAGCAAGCCATCAACTTAGGTTAGGTCTATTTTTGTAAGGGCCTTAAAAGTGCAATATCATTAGAGATTTTGTTTTTTCAGTAATTATTGCAAGACAATATTGTGCACAGTCATCCGTTTAAGTTGCTGATTGCAGGGGAGATGTGAATCAGTGTTTCAAGACACAAGAGAACGAAGCCTTTAAGCCATGATTCTGATTATTTTTCCAGATAGGGTAGGAGATGTTAATATAGACTGTGTAATGTAATGAAAACTGTCATCAATCTAATGAGACAAGCAGAGACAGAACCACCAGCGGGTTGACAGCATTGCCACAGGTAGACTCAAAGCTTTTAGGCATAATTCTGATAGTGTTTGTTAATTATGGCGATGAAATATGTACATCGCCTTAGACAAAATGCAATCCAAAAATGTCTTTTTGCTAAGAGACAAACAATGCGGAGAGATGTAGGAGCTTTTTTATGACAGGGAACCAGGGCCTCCGGATTCCCGTGGAGAAAAGTTTGCTGCTTGCTCAGCTGAAGGTACATACTGCCAACCTGCTCTGGCCTGCTGCTTTATGAAATGCCTCTTGCTGAAATCAATAAAATGTTAGACTTGATTAAAACACCAATAAAGACACCCAGGAGTATTTTTCTCCAGACGACAAGAAACGTTTCAGCCTCTCTTATGGTCTTGTTTCCCCAGTTGCCCCAATAGAAAGCAAGCGGGTCAGCATGAATATAACAAGTACAGTGCATATTTCTGCTTGTTTTCTGAATTGTAAAACCCCGCCATCTTTAATAGAATATCGGTTTTCTATGTGTTCAGGCATAGTAAACTTATTTTAGTTACCTTAGCTAGCTTCAAAATATTTCCAGTCAGATAGTAAAGACACCAGGGTGGTCAATGGGACAGGTTGAGGGTGACTTTGCATATTTTTCCCTAAAGAGAGTCCCATAATTCCCTTACAGTGAGCTTAATTCTATTTCAAATTCAGATGTTCCAGAGGTAACTGAGGCATTCCTAAGAACTGGAGCCTGCTTCCAAATCCACAGCAGCCCAGAGCAGTAAGCCAGACCAGAGTGAAACACTGGGCTGCAGCTGTGCCCATTTGTTCTTCCCCTGACCCACGGACTGGATTAAACATTCCTTTAGTTAATTAAAACATTTTCACTGAGCCATAAGCCCCCTCTACTCTGTCTCTGACACAATGGTTGCTTCTCCCAACCAATAACCGAGACAATAATAGCCATGGGAGCTACAAGAAAATGTACACAACTTTTATAGCACTGAAGGGTTGTGCAATCAAAGTTCTTATCATCTAGATGTGGAGCAGGGGAGTCCTGTGTTTTCGTCAGAAGCTCCAGGTTGAACTGTTTGAGGAAGTTTTTACTGCTAATGTTACTGGGAGTACCCTAAGGTGTCTATTATGGTCTAAATTTTTATATAGATTCATCATATAACCCCCCAACCCCCCTTTTTTCTTTTTCTTTTTTTTTTAACTAAAGAAGCTATACTAGAAGATTACTAATCTAATCTGATTAGATGATGGGATAACAAAAAGCTACTAAAATGTACCTTGACACAACTGTATGGCTACCAAGTTACAAGAAAATCCATCCAACGGTAGAAAAGAGATTTTACTGAAAACTATCTAGTACATTAGATAATTCATTAAGGAGAGCAGTAATGGACAGAAGCCTTATAAACATTATGGCATATCCTCAGCTATTATTCCACTGACAGCTTTCATTTTACTCTAATTCTAGATCTTTATAAATCATTAAGCTATCAACTGCAATTATGCTTTCTTTATAAAAAAGGAATAAAAGACACAGTACACCCAGAAAGTATTTACACCTTCACTCGTTCCACATCTTGTCATGCTACAGTCTTGTTCCAGAATGGATTAAATATATTTTTTGCCCCAAAGGTCTATATACAATACCCCATTAAGACTGAAGACTGAAAAAAGTTTGCTTGAAATTCTTGTAAATGTGATTCTCCATTTTGATTGAGTCCACCTGTGGTCCCATAATTGACAGTGCATGCCAGAGCACAAAGTGAGCCATATAATGCAAGGGATTGTCTGTAGACCTCTGAGACAGGATGGTACTGACACACAGACCTAGGGAAGTGTACAGAAACATTTCTAAGCACAGTGGACCCCATCCCATTATCTGTAAATGGAAGATGTTTCTAGGAAGAATCCTGGTAGTAGAAC
This sequence comes from Hemichromis elongatus, assembly GCA_015108515.1. Taxonomy (NCBI): domain Eukaryota; kingdom Metazoa; phylum Chordata; class Actinopteri; order Cichliformes; family Cichlidae; genus Hemichromis; species Hemichromis elongatus. Next base: position 51,733 of record VUQR01031639.1, on the reverse strand, counting down.
GGCCAATCTGAGTGATGAGGGTACAAGAGTTTTAGCAAGGTTACCAAGAATCCAGGACCTGAAAATGGCTTTTCCCCATCCAGTATGATGAAGATGGAGAAAAGAGAAATTGCCCACAAATAGGTGTGCCAAGCTTGTAACGTCATACTCAAAAAGACTTGAGGGCTTAATTTCTACCAAAAGTGCTTCAAAAAGTACTGAGCAATAGCTGTGATTACTTGTGCACACGTTATATTGTTGTTGTTGTTGTTTTTTAAATAAATTAACAAGAGATTTAAACAAGTGTTTTACATTTAGCCATTATTGTCTATTATGTGTATTAATTTTGAGAAATACATTTCATCCATGTTGCAATAAGGTTTTAACATGGAAAACTGTAGAACACACGAACACTGTGAACATTCTAAGTGCACTCTAATTTCAAGTATTAGAGGCATAATGTAGCACAATAAGGCAATTCAAGTAAAATCTCCAAAGAAACTGTATCGCTATATGTCATCACCGCTGTATCCATGACCACAAAATCTCCCTTCTTCCATAACAGTTAGCATCTTCAACATGTTCACCAGTATCTTCCAGATACTAACCAAGACTATGCTACAAAGTAGCTCTTCTGTAGGATTGCTATTTAAAATAAAAGCCATCTTTCATTAATTGGGCATCAGAGCCTATGTGGATTAAAGCTCATTTTATGATTTGTTTACATCATCTATATACTAACCACAAGCGTATCTGTAGTTATTGAAAAGCAATAAAAGCAAATGAATGCAGGCATCAATCACTGAAGCTTATTTTTCTATTAGGAATGTATTGCCAATGCTGCAACAATGTAGCACATTGCCAACATCGCATACTGCCAGCACTTTGTAGTAATGGAGATGCTTTTATTAATTTCAAAGGAAAACATTCTTTCTATGGCTGTAGAGTATCTTAGCCTCTCATCTCAAAACACTTCTGTGCACTGGTTACTGTGGAAACCAGGAGACCAAATGTAGCAAACACTGAGATACACAGTCTTTTAATTAAATTTGTCAAAGCAGGAGACAAGACATGGAGTTCTGACTGAGACAGGCAGACTTAATATAAATAAGATGTTGCTCTTCGAATGAAGAATGTTGCATGCAAGGCAGTGATCTCCTCCATAAAGTATGACATTGTTTCTATAGTGATGGCCCTCATTGTATACAGTATGTGTCATGTAAAGCACACGCTCAGTGAACACTTGCTATAAGACACCTGAACAGCTTGTTAACCGCATATAACATTCAAGAGCAAGGCAGCTAGGGAAAGCGTGACACAGGATGTCAATTGAGTATGCTTTACAGCCGTCAAGTATTCAACAATCAGATGGATGAAATGAGGATGGTCTGCTCTCCTTCCTGCTCATAACAAATAAATAAAAAATACATAAAGAAAAAAAGCCAATTGAATATGAAGAGAAGTTTCTCCTTGACAGCTCAAACACACTAGCCTCAAGGACACTCAAGTTCCAATGCCCCACTTACTAAAACAAAACACTGATGCAAATTTATGTAAATTTAAGGTAAGGGTGTGGGGAATGAAGATTTACTGTCAAAGCATCTTCAGATAATGTGCTGTTATCTTAAAGTGATGGCCTGCCACCCACACTTTGACAGCTACTGCATATACATAACACGAAGCTCAGGTTAGGAGGCGGTGCAAGCTTTGGGTTGAAGGTCACCAAAAATGAAAGAATTTGTTTTTTGTTTTTTTTTAAAAATGCAGTGAGAGTGTGTGTGGATGTTAGCTTTTTCAAATAAAAAACAATTACAGTGCATATGTCACACAGACAGTTTAGCCACTTTAGACAGTACAGGGAACGCAAGAAGGGATACATTCACAGCCTTAAAGAGCTATGAGGTCACCAAAGTCTAGACCTTGGTAATTGTTTTTCAAGCCATGTGTTGCTCTAGATGGCTTTTACTTTGAAAAGATTTTATGGAAATTCTACAAGATTAAGGCCCACACTGCCTCTGACTGGATGGATTCTGTTGAGGCGGTTAGATCGATCATGAACAATGATAATCAGTCGGTTTAGGAACAGAAGTGAATCAGACGCACGTGACAAAATAACTTTTTCCCTTCTGCTAGTTTAATTTTAAGTAAAGGAACGATTCTGTATTTTGTTGTTTGTTTTGGGGGGTGGCTGTAGTGCAGGTCACTTACTAATGGGAAGGTTGGTGGTTTGATCAGGGTTCCCCAGTCTGCATGCAATTGGGCAAGATACTAACCCAAGTCTCCGATGCTGAATGTGTATGAATGCTTAGACAGAAAGCACTCAAAGCAAAAGAGAAAGTACTTTTCAATGTGTTGCATTGAATGCTTTGAGCGCTCTGGGAGAGTAGAAAAGCCCTATATAAGAATCATTCTCTTTACCATTTTTTGTCATTGTTTTATTAACACAACATTCATTTTTTGATCCTGCAAAAGAGGGAAGCTGTGAAAAAAAGTGCAGTTTTAAAAATGTTTGTTGTTGATTGTACTGCAGCCTTTGCTACTAGCCATTGGAGCACAGATGCTACCCTTTAATTATGATACATTAACAGAAAAGTTCTGGACCTCACTAACTTCTAAACCCCATATTACTGGATAGATTCAACAAATACTTACATATCCTAATGAAGAGACTGTTTTGGTTTTTTTTAGTTATTACTCAAAATAGAGCTACAGGATATATAAATATATATACATTTATGAAAAAAATGTTTCTAGGTCTCACTGACTTCTTGTTGTTGCTGCTGTTTTTGCTCTTGTGAAATTGGTGTCATGTGGTGCTATGTAACCTGAGAGGTTAGAGCGTTATTCCTGCTCTTTTTAGCAAGATTACCCCAAAAAATAGGAAACCAAGACAAATTTTCATAACACTTGGTAGAATGGCTAAACATGTAAAAAAATGAATAACCCCATTAGGTTTGCGCATTTAATAAAAACTGAGAAAAATCCCAAATCTAGCCAACTGTTTTTTCTTTGTGACCAGATGCAGCTTTCTGCACCATCTCCTTATATTAATATTCAAAGAAATGTATATAAATACATTAGAAAATCTAGACCAAGTACTTAATATTTTAAGCCAGATATGCTCATGAGTTAGACTACTCACTGTTTTAAACAGCTAATGTCAAAGTTTCTGCAAGACTTGAGTTTTTAGTTTTATTTACTTGAATAGGCGTCTCGTTTACTTTTTACATTCAAATCAATTGCCTTAAAAAGTGTTATTCGTGTTAACCAGGGGCATATAAAGTATAATAATATGCATATTTTATTTCTCTCCTTTCTAAAACGACTGACACTGATCATCAGAAAATTAAATGTTCACCAGGGGAGGCAGCAACACATGGCCAGCACAGTTTTGTGTGGTATTTTTTTGGTAACAAATAGCAGAAAACTGATTTAGACTGCCAAGTTGGCACCGTCTACATATAAAAAACCACAAAGCATAATTTACTTTTATGTGTGATGGTTTAAAATCATTGCTAGACAAACACACAGCTAGCTAAAGAGAGACTTGCGCTATTGCTGCTACTGACTGAATTAAAATAAGTGCTATAACTTGTAAGCAAATTATTAAGCAATCTCACTGATTAAATGAAACTTTAGCCTACAAGCTGCAAAAGGTAGCAGTTGAGCTACCTATGAGCTACTGTGAATTATTTCTAGCAAGAAAGCACTTCAGGAAATTTATTTCAAAGAATTATAATGTAATTAATCCAACAGGAGGCATTTTCTAAAATTCACCAAGGAACTGCATCAAACTGAGTAAGATTCCAGAGGCAGTGAATTGGAAGTAATTACTTGACCAATCCCACAATAATGCTGAAAATTACTCATAAAAGAATAATAAAAGCAGATTAAAGTGTTAGAAACAACTTCACATTCGAATAAAGTCACAGCCTGCCTGATGCCAAAAGAAATATAATTAAGAGGTCTTTAATGGTGTTGAATAGTACAGAGTTAGAAGGTGGATTATTGGGGGGGAGGGGGGTAGTGGTGGGGTGGGGGGTGGCAGGTAATACTAACATCAAACACTTCCTTGCAACAGTGAGCCAATTTATTCAGTAAAAAAAATGTCTCCTCCTTAATGGTCAATAAATACAAGCAGAGGTTTAGTGAACAGCAGCTGTTTGTCAGCTCTACCCGAGTTGTCATGTCTAACATCTGCACAGCTGGCAGCCTCTCTGCAGAAGGAGCGAGGCACCGGGGCTGTGAGCTGAATGACAATGATGAATTCAGGTGGACAGACCTCGTGTTTCAGAAACATAACCCTAGCAGGTGACATCCAAATCATCCCTGCTCTCAGCAGCAGAAATGAGAACGGCGACATTCAGAACATGAAAAACAGCTCTGCCGCCCAGCCAGAGAGTCGTTCCTAGCTCGGTTACAGCTGGCTCCACTCAGTGGGCTGCAGGTTGAGCCGCCTCCCTCCATTAGCCTGGAGGATCCATTTATCCTTTCATCACACTGCACTCCTGCAAAACTAACACCATCACCTTGCCGCGCGTCACACATCGGGGTGGCTTTAGCCACGAGGCGTATCTTTAGCACTTCCAGTAATGAGCGATGGTTTAAAGAAGAAGGAAAATAAAGCTAATCACGTCCTCTTAGGTGTGGTGGGTTTGAACTCCTCCTCAGCAACGTGTTAAGAGGAGAGAAGAGGTAAAGACGGAGGGATGTGAGATGAAAAACGTAGAAGATGATGGCATCACCTGTGAGTAAATTATCCATTTATGGCAGCAGCATTTTTTTAACTCACATCTGAATGATTCGAATCTCACTTTTTTACATCAATCTCAGTACATTAATGTCTAACACTCAACATCTCTGGCAATAACTGGTTTGTCTGTGTCCAGGCCAGGCGGCACCAGCTTATGGAGCTTTTATTTAAACAATTACACACTCTAGATGTTGCAGTTGCATTTACAGTTCTTTGTCATAAGGACACGAAGCAACAGACATACACTATATCAAGGTAAAACTCATAAGTTATGACTAGTTTTAGTTAAACTACAGATAAAGGCCTCGGTCCCACTAAATAGGTAAAAATAGGACAGCAACCTCTGTGTCCAATAAAACTGATTGCTGGCAAATGATTGCATTGAATATTTTACTGTCTGAGACAAATTGCAAGTACTTGCAGCTTCCTGAACCACTTTTGGTCACAAGGCATTTGCAGAGCGTTGCCTAGTGGAACGCAATTTGTCTACTCAGACTGAATATAGTCCCTCTCAAACAGATTGGTCAAGGTTTTCAATTATTCATCATCTAATTTTTAAATGCAGACATATTATACATACACCTTGCCATCAGTCAGAGTTGATTTCAACTGCTGCATCATATAATGAAACACAGAAATCTTAGTACTAAATTACTAAGAACAGTTGAAGGCACTATTAACTGTAAATTGTGCTGAATTTAACACCAAAATGAGTGCCTTATTTTGAGTCAAATATATGTGTGTGACAGTTGCTGCTGTTTATTTATTTGGAACGAGAGGAGGAGATGTTATCAGAACAAGTGGGTAATTGGCACAGCTGGATGGCTTAGAGCTGTGAGCATAGTGCCAAAACTTTGATTTTGCCTTGTTGCTCTTTAGTCAGTCTTCACTCTAAATGATTATAGCCAAGCCCTGCATATTCCTACTCTGCAATAATACTAGAATTTTATTGAAACAGAGCAGAACTAACCTGAACTTAATTTTCCTTTTCTTTTTAACAGTGAGGCCTTTATTCAGATTTTTATGCAGATATCTGCACACGTCTTTTCTGCAGAGTGTGAGCACACAAAGCAACCCTTACGTTTCCAGCTTTATTCCTGCTTTTTTGAAATAGCTATTATATAACACATGCCTGTCAAACTGCTGCTATTAATGTGTCTGTGTCAGTGTGTTAGCTTAAATTTGGAATCTTGCCGTGTGTAGGGTTAGTTAAATTAACATCGGGCAGTATTCCCAGTCTCAACACAATAAACAGTTTATTTAAAACCCTCATCTATTTATTGTCATTTGACCAGCTTTGCCAATTTACCTAAATATTTATATTATATATTATATATTTATGAATACAGCACAAAATGCTGTCAGTTAAAAAAAATTGACACTACTGCAGATTCCTAAGAAAGCATTTAGCTTTGATTTTTTGCTGCTGACCTGCAGAGGGACATCTGTAGTGTACATCATTATCAAAGCAGGCGCTAAAACACTACCATGGTGGAGAAAAAGGATTAAATTTCACGGCTAACTTAATAAGCAAGGCCTAAATTTGCATTTCATCATTGAAACATGTGATGAGAAATTACTTGGGACACTGGAGCCAGCTGACAACAGGGCCAAATAAAATACCTTACTTTTTTTGGCATCGCAGCTACCTTGAAGAAGACAAATAATCACTGTCTTTGCTTTTTTGTTTTTCTCTACAATACCAGAGATAAATATCTGACTGCCTTTTACCCAGCTAGTATGAGAATCGCTTAGTCTTAAAACTAGTTGTCTGCCTTTTGGTAGTACGATTCCAAAACTGAACAGAAACAAAGGATTATTTACATGATATAGAAAATGACACTAAGCAACTTACACAATAAATCTCTTATACTAAAAAAATAATTTGATAGATTCTAAGTGCTGAACTGGGTTTGATTTGTGGAGTTATATTAATGCAAGTAACTTGTGTTCAGACAAAAAAAGAGTTTATTAAACAATACCAAAAAAATTATATAACTTCAATATAACCTAAATATTTATTTTTATGACTTAATACTACCAAGTACTCACTTGGTAGTATTAAGTACTTTGATTGAAATATATTAGTCTGATTAATTTTCAAATATAAATTAAATATGTGTTGTATGTGATGTAATTAAACATATATTCAAATAGATATTTAACATAATTTGTGCATAAGGCATTAGGAAATCTGCAGGTCAGCTGAAGCCAGCTGCACTCTGTAAAGTATGATATAAATATTTAGTATGCCACCTATTAAATACTCTCCACTGGGAGCAATAAGCTACGTAAAAGCAACATAAAGAATATTAACTAGTTTAAACAACAGTGGTGGTTTTCCATAGCTTACAGATGCCTGTATATAAAAGTTATTGAGTTATATTAACTTTTTGAGGTATATATTTTGAACTCTGAGCATAAATATAGCTTTGAAGAGTCCAAATATTCTAAACACCCTGTCAGATTCTGTACCAATTTCAAAATATCCTTTTATCTTTTATCATCTCGTGAAACTTGCAGTCATTGCTCCAGTTTAATGTCTGAAATCACATTTTTTTTTCCAGGACTTAAACACTAGAAACTGCAGCTTAGATATCCAACGGCTGTAGATCCCACGTCACAGAACGCAGGAAGGGTGCCATAGCCCTGAGCTGATCCAAAGCTAAATTGTAATCCCTGACCAGCGGTCTGTCTGGTGAAGCGGGCAGCGGGTTGCTACATGGCTGTCTCACAGCTGAGAAGGTGTTGAGGTAGTTATATGATATAAGACCAGCCCAGGCTTGCCTGGATGATTGCCACAACCGCACAGCAACACTCAGCATCCCCTCTGCCGTAGCTGTCATACACAGCCACCTGGGGCTGCCATCTTGACTTGTTTTGACGAGCCTTGCTGAGCGGAAGGAGGAGCTGGGGCAGATGGTGCTGTTAAACTGGCAGGGGTGACGTGGCTGGCATCATGCCGGGTATCCCTGTAAGTCTCAGACAGCAGGAAGCCACCTTGACCCAGTTGGGACTGCCAGATCTTAATTCCCATCACCCCACTGGAGACAGGGCTGCAGGCCACGCACATCCAGGCCCTGGTGAAGACAGCTCAAACATCCCAGCCTTCCATCAGCCCCTAGGTCATTGGCTAGCACTCTGCCAAACACCCAATTAAGCCTAATTTTGTAAGTTTGGACTAGGCTCAATTTCCGTGCCTCTAAATGCAACAATGTGATGACTATGCGCATACTAATGAAATTTTTGATGAAGAAATGGTGAGAAAGAGGGAGAAAGAAGTAATAACACACTGCTAAACCTTATTATAAAAAGAAATGAGGATAGCTGCTTAGAATATTTACCTACCTTTAATGAGTACTTGCATTTTCAGTTTGCACATAAAGACCCTTGCTCTAAGAGTTATCCTCCATTTTCTGACAAGTATCCAGGGCACAAGGGCAACATAAGGAAATCAGTAAATTGTTCAAGCAATTAAATCCAAATAATAAAGCAACATCCGATTCATGAAAACGAAGCACGTGAGCCAAATGTTTCAGTAGCTAGATTCCCTTTCGCTTTATGCAGTTTCACTGTTGCTCTTTCAATTATCTCATTGTAATCTCATTTTCTGCTGCAGTTCACAGGGACCTGACTATGAAGTAACAGTAACACAACACTGGTGGATAGATGTGGACATGGATTCAGTTTCTTCAGCGGAATTTAGTTGAAATTTGTACTACATTTGGGATGGAAACCAAAATGGTAACCAAAATAATTAGGAATACAAACACTTTTTGTAATTCATAATGAAATCAGTGTTTGACTTTAGTGCAGACCTTCAGCTTTAACAAAAGTATTACAGCAAATTAAACAGGTAAAAGATCCAGAAACTCCAATTTGTTAACTTTTCACTGAGTCCAAAAAGATGTCAGAAGCCTCATTGCAAAGAAATGAGATATTCTTCAATGGCTAAGTGAGTCCCCTGATTTCAACTCAGCAGAGCATCCTCTCCAACTGCTGAAGACAAAATTGAAGACAGAGAGACCCACAATTAAGTACCAACTGATGGCAGCTGCAGGCCTGGCATTTGGTGATGCCCATGGGTTCTAGACATCAGGCAGTCATTGACTGCAAAGGGGGTTCATCCAAAGTATTAAAAAACTTAAAATTCCATTAGTTCCAATCACTTTTAAGCCTCTGAAAATGGAGGACAATGTAGGCTTTAAAAATGGCTTTCATTCTTGAACAGCTAATAGAATTTTTGGTTGTTAAATTTCTTAAATTAAAGCAGAAAGACTGCATGTCAATCACATCTTGAATGTTTGATTTAAAATCCACTGTGAGTACAAATCAAATTATAATAATAACAATTAATAACACCGTGGCGATCGTGGCTCAAGAGTTGGCAGTTCGTCTTGTTATTGGAAGGTTGCTGGTTCGAGCCCCGGCTCCGACAGTCTCGGTCGTTGTGTCCTTGGGCAAGACACTTCACCCGCTGCCTACTGGTGGTGGTCAGAGGGCCCGGTGGCGCCAGTGTCCGGCAGCCTCGCCTCTGTCAGTGCGCCCCAGGGCAGCTGTGGCTACAATGTAGCTTGCCATCGCCAGTGTGTGAATGTGTGTATGAATGGGTGGATGACTGAATGTTGTGTAAAGCGCTTTGGGGTCCATAGGGACTAAGTAAAGCGCTATACAAATACAGGCCATTTAACAATTACCAATTAACTAAGTTAAAAAAAGAAAATCTAAAATACTTGTGGGCCTCTGTGTGGTACTGGATGACAGCTTTGGGGTAGATGCTAATGGAAACACAATGCCAGTACTAACATCTGTATACTGAGATACTGCTTTTTGTATACCATGTTCAACTACTGTATAAACTAGCATTGAGACCTGCATTTGCTTGTAATCTTAATGGCAAAGGGATCGCCAAGCGTTTGGAATTCATCCTCTGGTAACTATGAATTTCAAATAGCATAAAACTCTACTAATGCTGCATATATTTTCATTGCTTTTTTAAAATAAAACCAGTAAATATGCTTCGAACAAGTAGAGATGCACAGTCTGCCGTCACTTGTGAAATATAAATCAATCTAGTTACTTGAAAAGCAGTTAATGGAGTTGTAAGTAGATGGGTCATTACAGTTCCTCCCTCTGACTTTAGCTTCAATACAGAATAAAAAAGGTGGAAAAACAGAGGAAAGGAATATTTAATAATAAATATCATCTACCTGACCAGACACGTTTCCCCACAATGACCTACTGATCCATATACAGTATATCACACTATGCTATGCTTTGCTTTTCTTAGCATCTTTTGCTTGGGGTGGAAAGTTGTTTTTTTTTTTTAAAAAAGGATTAAGTATTGAGCATCTATAGGATTAGTAGAAAGAGCAGAGAAGCAAGAGGCCTCAAGCTGTGCAGGAGGCAGTGTGAAGCTGGAGTATATTATCACACAAGAACACCATTCAAACCGAAGGCCAGAGCAATCCTCGCCAGTTAACCAGTAAGCCAACTGTGAAGCACGGGAAGGCTATGCCAATGTTTTACTCTCCGCTGACATGACTTAATTAAAGTGCCATAGCCTTTCTTTAACTTATTCTAACTTAATTGGATCATTAGCAGAACAGATTTAATTACAGCCAGAGCTGAATGGTTTGCATTAAACCTGCACCTGGAAAATCTGGTCGAACATCAAAAACCGAACAAGGACAGAGTTTGCTGAGAGGAGGTGGTCCATTAGACTGGTCCTCACACTTTAGTTTTGACTGAGGTTATCTGCAGCTGCCAAATAACGCACGCATGCACGCACATTACAAACAAATTTGCACAGTTCAGTTAAAACAACAAGGCATCAAATTGATTTGTATCAGAAAACAACTCGGGTTTGAACAGACGGACCAAAACCACAGATGTGACCCAACTTCTGAGCATCTGATAAATGTGTTTATTACATATAAAACCTTTAACACAAGATCTTGAAAAAATACTGAATCAGTATTGCACAGGTCCACTGAGAGCACCGCTGTCTCCTGGATGTGATATGCTCAGATTCCCTTATATGGACATGGGATGTGGGAAAGCTGCAGAAACAATCTTTGTGTGAAATGCATTTTGTGGCAACGCCATTTAATTACACATTGTATATAGTAGATACACCAGCTTTACAATCACTGATGTGAATTCAGTGTACTAATAAAATGATCTTAAAGAAATGTCAGATTACTTTGCCGGGTCTTCTGGGTCTAAGGGCGAAACATTAGGCCTTAATTCTAAATTCTGCCTAATGGCCAGCAGGAGTGACACCTCTTGCAGCAAAACAATATGGAAAAAAAACCCCCACCCCAATTCTACTTCACATTAAATTTGTTATTGTTTTCCTTTTGGGTTTATGTGAACTAAATGAAAAATCAGACATGGGACCGTTATTAACGGCACAAATAAATAACTGATTGATAGTCACATTTGCATTAATCCCGCAAAATAGAAATAAATATAAAACACTAATTGCAAATTAACTGAATTAATCAAATCAGCTCGGAATCACAATGACTTTTATTGTCAGAGCATTAACTGTAATCTTTTTCCTTTTTTTTAATTTGAGTGTGTAAATCTAGATCAGAGCTAAATGCGAACAAGGAAGACGCCCGCCACTAAAACGTGGATGTAAAAAAAAGCAGAAATCACAAGTAAAGGAAATGAAATTAAAAATGCTCTGCTGTGGACGGTGATAATGGCAGCAGATTGTGAGTGTGTGCGGCACACTACGCTCACGCTGACATTTATGAGAGAAAGGCTCTAGTGATTATCAGAGGGTTCAGTGAGTCTTAAGCTGTGATTGCTAACATCACTTCAGAGTCTTTTAGAAATTTGGAGAGAGGCAGGGAGTTAGCACCTCTGAAAATGATCACTCACTCTTGTCGTCTCATCACTGTAGATGTGATCTGAGCCTCAAATATATATATATATACATTGTAGTTGGCCATCTAAAGTGTTTTAATATGCAAATCCATACATGGTTTACACTTCATTTGATCATATTTGAAATGTTGTCATGGTAATAAAATACACACAAGCTTAGATTCAACGTTAAACAAATGGCACGACTCGCTCACACTGCAGTGATGTCAGTGTACGATACTGGAAGATGCCTCATTGAAATTTGTCCAAGCAGCTTTACTGATATTTAAATAAAAACGAACGTACTGGAAACTGAAACCGGATACGCCGACACTCTGTTGATCTTGACATAAACTAATGATGCTGATCTCTCTGGGCTAATTGTGTTTGTCTCGCTTTTACCGCAAAGTTGATTGTGTACCTCTGGACACAAAGTTTTCAGCGGGGGAGGCGTTTCATCACATTTCATCACGCACCCAAGTGACTTTTTTTTTTTAGTCTCAAGACTGAAGAAGTCGCTCGGATGATGATGAAATGCTCCTCATACCAGACGAGCGGAATCAACTTTGTGGTAAAAGCGAGACAAACACAATTAGCCCTCTAACTTTCTTTCCTAGATTATTAAGAATGGATCGTGGCATTGGCTTGCTTTTATTTTTGTTATTTATTTATATTTTTTTTATTTCTAAGTACACAACTACTGTAATGTCTGAATATAATTTGGTGCAATAATAAAGTAATGGTATCAAACATTAACAGTGGGATTACAAATATTAGCTACAGGGTTTAAGATAATAATAATAACTGTTGGTAGGTTATTATACTCATTTACAGCTCCACATTTTTTTTTATTTTGTGCACCAGAGTCGGCATGCGTGATTTACAATTAAAATCATTCCTATTTATCTTATATTGACCCTCGATGCAGCTCCTCACTTCATCCAATGTCTTGAACATGTCATTTTAGTCTTTTTTTAAGCTCCGCCTTCTTACAATCTCACTTTTTATCTGATTGGCTCACCCTCACCTGGCGAGCACTGCCTCTGTTTTGAAAACAAACTATGACCCTACCTGGTTCTTGGTTGGAAAATCATTTATAGGTGTTTGAGTGCTGACTATTATCTAGAGTGGAGTGAAAAGCGTAACCTTCGAAGAGATCTCTTGCTTAAAAGTTACAATAATCACCTTCTTATTGTGGAAAATGATAGTAGCTTTAGCCCTTCCATTATAGTTTTTTCTGTGGCTGAAATGAACACACGTGGCCTGAGATGACCCGTTGATATCAACCAGACCAAAGAGCAGAAAAGACAGAAACGGTCCACGGCTGATGGGGATTAATTGTGCATATGCTGACCTGATTATTTCCGGCTTTGGCCACGTTAATTATGAGCAAGTACCATTCTAACAGCATGTGTATATTATACCATAGGTCCAGTTCACAGAAACACTTAAAAGATGTGTGTTGTAGCTGCAGATTCAGATTATTATAATAAAGAGCGTGTTTATTTTATCAGGAAACCATACCTGAGTAAATATAACAGCTTAGATACGTATGCAGAAAGAATATTAGCAAGCCAAACAGTTTTGTTTATGTTGTTTTGCCAAATCACAGAATGAGCATAAATCAACTACAGCTGAGTGAATTAATGGCAAAAGTTGCCATTATAGCCCCTGAAATTAACAGTAGCTGTCGAGTGCTATGACATTACACTCCTTCAAAGTTTGACTTAAAAACAACGCGTTTGCTCGGGCTGAGCACAAATAAGACGATTTAGGCCAAAACCGTGCTCACAGATTGCAGCTGTTCTTCATGATTGCATTTCGAAAACAAAAATGATGTTTTCCCACAAAGTGTTATTAAAACTGAAATCTACGATTATGTGAATCTTCTGTGGAGAAGCTGTGGAGATGGAACCAGACTGTAACTCCAACACTCAGAACAGCAATCTTATCAGCCTCCCTGGATACACAGAAGAGAAAAAAAAAAAAGCTTATTTCCTTTTTCACATTATCAAAGTCAGTCTCCGCTATCTGTCTCCGTCACTGTGAAATCAGTCCACTGCCACCGCCACACTTTCATGGCACCACACGGCAGTGGCATATAAGAGGCCAGAGGCTCCATCCAGAGGCCATGCAGTGAAGCCACAAGGCTGTGGAGAAAGCCTCGGCTCTGGCCCCCAACTCCCCCCACCCCCTATGGCATGGCAAATAGCTATCTGCACTGCTGAAATCCTCATCCTCTTGTCCAAACACATCCAAGGGTTCCCTGCCAGTGTCGTTTGACTGACAGCTCCTGTGTCGGAGGGCTTGGCGCTGTGTACACCGAATGTCAGGCCCCAGCCAGACGACTGTCTGTCAGTGCACGGGTTGCTGAGTGAGTGGTGAGTGATGTGGGGGGATGGAAGTGGTTGGGAGTGAGCTGAGGAGGGAGGCTGGGGCAAACTGCTGCCTCAGGAATCACAGCCTCATCTGGCCTGTGGGATTTGGCTGCCTCTAAGAAGAGCTGCTGCTGCTGCTGCTGCGACTACTGCTTCAGCTTTTAGTCTCAGGCGCTGACAGACACCCATCAAGCCAACACTGTGAGAGTGGAGCATGATGACACTGCGCGTTCGACCCCTGCACCGCTGCTTGAACGGACTCCAGATCCCTGGCTGAGGGAACGGAGGGCCGTGTACAAGCTCTAGCACACCACCTAAAACCACCACTTTACAGAGATGAAAGCAAGTATTTTTAGCTCCTCTGACAGCTTGATCATTTTTTTAACCCCTCTGGTTGTTCAACACACAAGAGATCAAAAGCGACATCAGAAAAGCTGCAAGATGGGGGAACAGTGGAGTGTCGGTGGGAGGTCTGAGTTTAAGGTAGGAAAAAGTGCGGCGTTAGAAATTCTATCGATCGCGTCACGTCAGCTGACATGGAGATCGCCCAGTCTAAATGTCGTGTATTTCAGATTAACTCAAGCCATTATTCCTGTGGCTCACCACGACCCACAAACACCCGCTGCCGTCTCAGGACCAGCACAGCCGTCATGAAGCATTAGACTCTGTGAGAGTGCTGTGATTATGGATGTAAAGTCTCCCGCACAGTCTGGCTACTATGTCTCTCTGGATGGGCCTCGAGGTGAAGAGCTCCTTGTCCCTTAGTAGTGCTTTCATGCATAATTTCGCCGTCTCTTCTTCTCTCTCCCTGTCGTTATCTACAGTTTCTCTTTCAAAATCTCTCTTTCCATCTACTGCCTTCTTTCACACCCAATTTCTCTCTTTTTCACTCAGCTTTCAGGCTTGGTTTAAGCCACTTTTTCTGTCTCCTGTCTGTTCTTGATCGCATTTCCTCTTTCTGTGATTCTCTGTCACTAACACAGCCCTGTGATCTCGTATCAAAGTCTGATTTAGTGTCAAATGACCATCTGTCAAATCAGAGAACAATGCTTTATGAGCAATGGATTATTACACGGCGTGCATGCAAAATATGCCGGGGCATTTCACAGTCATGCATCACACCACATCAATTTGTCCAGACGTTGATGGAGTGAAGCAAAGAAAGTAATTAGGACTCTGAAAATACACACACACACACACACACAAATAATAGGTATCTGC
>VUQR01031639.1:22841-36503 GCA_015108515.1 Hemichromis elongatus | reverse complement strand
ACAAAACAAAACAAAATATGCAAGTTATTTATGTTTTACTTTCTTATTTTTCCTGGTTTGGAGATATTTATTCAGATATGTAAATACAATAAATTAGAAACAGATGAGGTCATAGTGGTTTTAGTTGTAAACATATATATAATATAATGGGTAATGTTTCCGGCTCCAAGAAGGGAAATGTCTTAGATGTCTATTTTTACTGTGACTTCTGTGATTAAAAAATAAGTCCAACCGATCCATGGAAATGTATGACCCTTGGTTGCTTCTCATAGGGAATGACTATCCTGAGAATTTGTGATCTCAATTGCTTATTTCTTATCTACTGCAATATATTTATTTTAAAAATTAAGATGTCCAAATTTCAACCCTGCAACCATGTTTCTATTAGTTTTACTGCTACTCTGACCGGAATAGCTGTAAAACGAATAGCGACAATGTCTTAATTAAAAGATGGGAGTAGAAAAACTATGTGCATAAAAAGAAAAACTTATTGCAAAACATCCGCATGCAAAGAATAAAGAAATAGTGAAAGACTAACAAGTCAACCTATAAATTGCTTTTGTTACTCACACAAAAGTAAAGACAGATTTTAAATACCTTTTAAATACCTTAAGGCCAAAGATTAAATCTGTAGTAAGTATTAAAAGCACCAGCATGCTTAAGGACTCATAATGAACTTTTCTCAGTATAGCTCACTGAGTTGTTTTTTGGTTGTTTGTTTGACCATTTTTGGGGAACAACAGCAGGCAGTGCTTTTTAGTAATCTCCTTTTTTTTTTTTAAATGAATTTATTATGTCAGTGCTGGGATTAATTTCCTTAGTTGGTTTGCTAACAGTGAGCAAAATATTTATGGAGACCCTGACCTTCTAAAATATATTTGCAGAGTGCATCGATGCCAAGCGGACGAACCGCACGTCACTGCTGGTTGGAGTGGGATACTGAAACAGTGCACTAGCTTCTTGGCATGTAGAACAACACTTCCTACTTCAAACGACGCCACGTTGCACTCTAAGCTGTGTATGTCTAAGCTCAGTGCCTAATGCAGAGCTTCTTCTATACAGGCTATAAATGTTCTCACTATAGACCTAAAGCATGAACTCCATTCACAACCAGCAAGCATCCCACTGGTCAAGCCATAGCAGACAGTTGGTAGGTGAGCAGTGAAGCATTTCTCCCTGCAGCCCACACAGCCAGCAGATACCATGCTCCATGACACCACTATCAGAGGGTGGTAAGCCTCCGTGTTTGTGTTTACAGTGAGATTAGCCGCACACACACACACACGCATATCCGAGCACCGGAGCATGAGGATGGAATGTAAATTTGAACTCGGTATGAATTTATGAATGTGCTGATTCAATTTGAACTGCTTGTTTGCTCTCTCTAACCTCCACATTTGGGAAATAAGCCTTGCTATATGCCCTGTTTAGCTGGCGAATCTAATGTGTGGGTTTCTGACACTGAGTTGCAATTTGTTTTCTTGAAAAGTCCCCAAGTTTTCTATCGGAAAAATCCATTACCCCCACTGACAATTACCAACCAGAGATCCAGGAAACCGACATTATCAAACACCGGTTCAGTTCACCCACAGGCAAAGCAACAACACTTCCACACTGGAGAGTGATTTCATGTGGTGCATTGTGGGTGGTGAGGTTTTGAAAAATGGCGGGGGTGGTCTACTACGAAGTCTACTGTTAGAGGGAGATCCTGAAGTACTCTTCACCTCCCCATTAGTTATCTCCAACAGTCACATGGCATCAGCCCTGGCAGAGTGGAGCGGCAGGGCGGCCTGTGGGAGGAAATCAGGTCCACACAACCTTCACCCACAGAGCAACGCCAACTTCCAATTTAACACACTCGGAAAGCAGAAATTCACCCACACAGAGCACAGTGGACAGGGTCCGTTAGAGAGTGATCTTCTCTAAATTACTGTTGATTCAAGGATGAGTTCTGCAGCGCGGTGCAATAAAAGCATGTGCATCCGGTGCATATGTTTCACACACCCAACTTAATAATGCATACATATCCTGATGGAAATGAAAGCCCGCCAGAATGAACAGTGTTAGCCTTCAAAAGGTTCAGCCTAGCGTAGGAGGAACTCCTCCTCTAGAGCGATGCTAAATTGAGAAAGGACAGAAAAACAGTAGTTCTGCATTTCTTAAAGGATCAAAAGTCATATGATCACTCCCACAGAAGCAAAACATTTAAAGTATCCCACACTCCTGAACTCACTCTTACAGCTTTGCGAACACGGCTGAACAGTTATTATAACGTATCACATGGGAGAAGAGTAGTAGATCTGTTATTGTAGTAGCAATCAACGCAGGTGACTCTTGAAGAAAAAAAGGCTTTTTAATCTCAACAATAATTTTACTTGAATAAATAAGGGATATATAAAATGCATTACAGAACATACTAATAATCCTAATAACATACTATTTTAATCATAAAATGGCATAATGAGGCTTTGTTCAATCATCACTGGAAACGAATGAAATGACATGCTCCAGCGACGGAGACTCAGCGACAGATCGAAACAGCTGCTGCAATAGCAGGTGCATTACTTGTTAATAAAACCATCTAAAGCCATCACTAGCTTTACCAAAGAGCTCATTTGTTTTTTCCAAACATGCGCTCAGCATGGAAGCCGTTTCTTCACAGCACCCCACTTCAGATTCATACTGTTGCATACATAAACTCACCTTGTGAGCTCTCCAGTACAACTTGGTGTCTCTACTGATGTATTTGTGTACGTTACGAAATCTACCTCAGTACTTCCTCATAACTTTTGCCACTATGTTCAGGTTTCCAAATCACAAGATAAATGATACTTTACCTCTCATCAGCAACTTTTCTTACACAAATCTGACATATGTAAAGTATCCTTTCTTGCCTTGGAGACAGGCACAATAAAAAGCACAGATTTCATGCATATTTCAAAAATTCACCTGTCTAACATAGTCACTCTAGCATTATGGCTGCAGAACTCACCTCACTAAAAAAGGTCACAAGCTCAATCCCTTCAACAGCATATGAGTCATAGCAGCACCATGTTTAGTCACAGTGACCTCCAGTCTTACACTGAAGCCCACCAGCTTTCTCTTGGTAAGAGCTGTGGCTAACTGCCTTGAGTGTGAATGTAAAGGTGTTTGACACAGACAGTGACTCATGGTTTAGCATTCATTTGTAACTTTCAGATCACCCCACTATAAGCCCATGGAAGCGCCAGGCACAATACAACAGAGACTGCAGGTGTCATCTGGGTAATCATTTCATCTAACAGGCAGCCACCGCCTGAGGTGAACAAGCTCGCTGAAAAACCTGAACAAGTAACTCTTTCTAAAAAGCATAGGACCAAGAAGGAAGCATAGGGAGTCTATTTTAAGGAATGTTGAAGAGATAGCAGAGAGTTTAAAAGCCTCGACAAGGTAAACAGAGAATAATCAGACTTCTAATTAAAGGTGGTCTCAGGCTAGCTGGCCGGATGACCCGAGTATGAAAGTGACATTTAGGGGGAAAAAACACATAGCTAAGAAGATTTAATGAGAGAGAGTCTCTCCACTTCCCTCTCCCTGTGGGGAGTGACCTTTCCAACTCCCAGGTGACAACGTTCCCTCCAGATTTACCGGGCCTCTCCCTTGACTGTGCTGGAATAAAGAGAAGAGTCGCCTCACTATCCAGACGCTGACCTTTAATTTGACACGGGCGTGGACAAGCACGGCGTGCAATGCCTGGCTGACCAGCAGCATCAAAGAGAAAACTAGACTCAGCAGTGGCAGCGATGATTTGAAAACCCAAGACCTTGTAGTGGCACCTTTCTCGATTGCCTTCATTTCCACCTGGTGCTAAGTATGCAGGATAAACATGTGTAAGATGAAAGCGGTAGGTTATTCACACCCACACATACAGGGACCAAAGAGAACAGCTGCTGAAATGACACTCATGGGTCTCCACCCAACTAGTGCCCAGCTATTGTTTTAGAGTATTAATTAGCAGTAGAGATCATGGCTTCCTTGTTTTACACATAGGTGACAAATCTGAAAGGAAAAGTGCATCATTTTAGGATATGAGCTCATTTGGTTTCATGAAATGAATTGACAGCATCAATATCAGTTTTATTTATGTACAATCAATATAAATAAAACAAAAGCAGCAGCCGGCTAGCTCGGTTTAGCATGAATAAAGGCAAACAGAAAAAAAAGGAACCAGCACAAACTCTACAGCTCAGTGAGCGACTCACTGAGCTGTAGAGTTTGTGCTGGGTGCACAAAGGGGCTCCTGGGCAAGAAATACGGAATGGATTTGTGAGCTTTAAAAGCGCTACTAGGTGTTTTTTGTTTTTTTTTGTTTTTTTTTGTTTTTAACTGTGGACAAGAAGAGCATGCAGAGGATTCGTGTGAGATAAATGACGATGCCGGGGATAGGGATATGATCTGCTGTGGCAGTCCCTAAAGGGAGCAGCTGAAAGGAGGAGGACAGAGTTCTGTTGCTTCTTCCAGTCTTCAGCTTGCCATATCCTGACCAGGATTTGTAGCTACAGGGTAAGACATGTGAATATGAGAAAACTGGTTTTGTAAGATTACATTATATTTGATGATTAGACTATTATGTGTTCACAATACCAAGTGATAATTTTGATTTGAGATACTTTAGAACTGATACAAAATGAACATCATGAATTTTCGGCTTTTATAAATCAAGTGACTTCAGTGAAATCAGAGTGATCAGAGGGCTCTCTTAAGAAGGCGAAAAGCGAATGTCACTTTGTAGTGTGACCATTGCATAACACCAACTCCTACACAGCGTGTTGCTGTGTGGGCTGTTTGGAGAGCTAATGTTGCTAAGGTAAAATCCATTCATTATCTGTCTTAATCACCCTAATACGTGTTCAGTTAGCACAGTTTAACCCATAACTGTTTCATGACTTGTGTGTTGTGTTTTGCTATTCACTGAAAATAAAGTAATAAATAGCAAAAACAACTTAGGATAGTATTTTCATGTTTAGTACCGATGCAGATCATTTGTCAGTCATTTAAGAATTCGTGCTGACAATCGAAAAATAAGCGTGTTCAGTGTACTATACCAAAGCTAATAACAGAGGTTTGATGAAAATGTTAAAAATTTCTGTTTTACGAAGGAAGGCTTCAACAATAATACTGTGCTCTGCATTAGTTTTGTTTAAGGCTTCTCCAACAGGACAATCCTGTCCTAATAATGTGTAGGTCACCCTCATGCTACATAAGCTCCTCTTGCTCATCAAGGCATGGAAGCACGAGACCTTTGGATGTCCTATTGTGTCTGGCACCAGGATACTGCCATAGGATACTGTGGATCCTGTGGGTTGCAAGTTAGGGCCTGTGATTCTGTGATTTGCCCACACAGCATATCTTCAATCACATTATGCGAGTTCAACATGTTGGGCCATTGCTGAGAAGTTTCCGCAGTGCAGCAGAGCATACTGTGCTATTAGAAAGGGAAGGATATATGTGTCGGTTCTCATCAAAGAAGAATGCCAGGACCCAGGTTTTCCCCAAAAGAATGTGGATTGTGAAAAGATGGTTGATGCTATTCACATAACCTATTAATGGTTTTTAAATTGTAGCCGATCACTGCAAAAAAGGAGCAAAAAAGGATTTAGTCAGCCACCAGTTGTGCAACTTTTCCCACTTAAAAAGATGAGAGAGGCCTGTAATTTTCACCATAGGTATACCTCAACTACGAGAGACAAAATGAGAAAAAAATCCAGAAAATTACATTGTCTGATTTTTAAATAATTTATAGTGATAGTTTCGGGGTGGAAAAGTACTTGGTCGGTAACAAAAGTTCATCTCATTACTTTTATACCCTTTGTTGGCAGTGACAGAGGTCAAATGTTTTCTTTAAGTCTTCACAAGGTTTTCATACTCTGTTGCTAGTGTTTTGGCCACTCCAGGACCTTGAAATGCTTCTTACGAAGCCGCTCCTTAGTTACCCAGGCGATTTTTACCAAAAAGTTCTATTTTGGTTTAATCTGACCTTATGACATTCTCCCAATTCTCTTCTGGATCATCCAAATGGTCTCTAGCAAACTTTAGACGGGCCTGGACATGTTCTGGCTTAACCATGGGGACACGTCTAGCACTGCAGGATTTGAGTCCCTGGTGACGTAGTGTGTTACCGATGCCTTTGTTACTTTGGTCCCAGCTCTCTGCAGGTCATTCAATAGGCCCCCACCGTGTGGTTCTGGGATTTTTTCTCATCGTTCTTGTGATTGTTTTGATCCCATGGGGTGAGATGTTGTGTGGAGCCCCAGATCGAAGGAGACTATCAAGGGTTATGTGTTTCTTGTTGATTTCGTCACACCAAGCTGCTTACCTATTGCAGATTCAGTTTTCCCAGCCTGGTGCAGGTCTGTAATTTTGTTTCTGGTGTCCTTTAACAGCTCTTTGGTCTTGGCGATAGTGGAGTTTGGAGTATGAATGTTTGAGGTTGTGGACAGGTGTCTTTGACACTGATAATAAGTTCAAACAGGTGCCACAGGGAACGAGTGGGGCCTCTTACAGAAGGAGTTACGCGTCTGTGAGAGCCAGAAATCTTGCTTGTTAGGTGATCAAATACTTTTTTTCCACCATAATTTACAAATAAATTCTATAAAAATCATGTGATTTTCTAGATTTTTTTTCCTTATTTTGTCTCTCATAGTTGAGATATACCCTTGATGAAGATTAAAGGCCTCTCTCATCTTTTTTAAGTGGGAGAACTTACACAATCGGTGGCTGACTAAATTCTTTCTCGCCTCACTGTATACTCGTTTACTCTTAATCAGTGTCCTTTGACAATCAGGTCAAGCCACAAACCTGCAGCGAGTACAACTGGTCCAGTCTAGCAGAAGAAAAAGTGATGTTTCTGTTCTGGGTAAAGCAAGGTCACATCACCAGTTTTTTGGCACTTCTTCCATCTTTAAAATATAACTGCATGATTGCAATACACTAAATGATGTCCTTTACTGTGACCGCTTGTGTAATGTAATGTAACTCAGAAAAGAACAGTCTGAAGGAGATTAAAGCATTTGTTCTTATCTGAAGACATTTCACAAAGTCCCTTGCAGTGTGTATATCTACCAACACAACAGGTAAGCAGCCTATTGCCAATCAGGTGAAACATATGCTTTAAGAAAAGGTTTTTGTACCAAAATGATAATAATTGAGTTAAGGTAAACAAAGACCGCGAGGCACCACTGTCTAAAACATTCCTTTCTGCCTTCATTGTCACATCTCTTAAATAAATATAGACACACGTAGTGTTGGTGGCAGCACTGAAATAGTAGTCTAAGCTCGCTGTATAAATGCTGGATCTTAGGTCAAATGCATTTCACTATCAAACTATTTGCTTTGTCTCAATATGCATCCACAAACATCCAGTTATAACTGCTTGTTTTAATGCACACATTAAATTTGATATTTAGTAGTAAGGCTCAGTGAAAAATAACTGTATCAACTGGATCCTGTTTTTCCTGTTTTACACAACCCAGCTAGACTCCCAACTCATACAAATGTTTTGTTGATAAGCAGTGGTGTCATATTGTAATACACCAGGCTCACCTGTAATTTTATTTTACAGCATGCACATTTGGCAAGGGCTGAGACCCTTTTCATATTGCTGCCACTAACCAAAAATGGTGGACACGTTTGCTGCTTCTTAAGTGAGAGGGGTTAAAAGTGTATTTTGTGTACCCTGTCTTCCATTCTTTGACAGCTAGGAAGGAAGGAAGGAAGGAAGGAAGGATGGATGGATGGATGGATGGATGGATGGATAGTGAGCTAATGTGATGTCACAGGGTCTTGATCAAGCATCAAGCTCCACAGTGATTTGTGGCTTCAGTAAAAGTAGTTTACTGAAGCAGAGTTTCTGCTGGGCTACTTGATATGTTAAGTGAGCCAAAGAGGCAATAAAGCACTCTAGCAACATTACTCATACAGTAGAGCCTCTGATTCACTTGCAATTTTTATGTTTATATAAGTTTTGAATATCTGAGAATTTTCCTCACATTGCTTCATTGGTCACACTACCTGGGAAAGACAATGAAAATTGTCATCAGTTTTAAAAGCAAGGCAAATCTGACAGCATATAAAGGGAACCTTATTCCCTCGTGTCCCTCAAGTAAGTGGCGACATTTAAGACTAAAGTCTATTTAAGTGATTTTGTACAGCTTAGTTAGGTGTATTCTTCATTCAGCTATGTCATAGTTTTTTATACATCTGATTCTGATTGGAGTAAAATGCAAAAAACACCACAAAGCATATTAGTTAGTAATTCATATTGAAATAATATTGAAAAAAATGAATAAAAAAGTGGCAAAATATTTCAAAATATCCAAATGAAAACATTTTTATTAATCTATTGTCCAGGGAACTGCTTTAAAAAATATTTTAGAATTGTCATTTATTATCTTTCACTTTTAAATGTCTTAAAGCGCACTGTTGATATTCTTTGTCATCTGTGTGTTTCCACAGGAAGCTCTGGGGAGTTTGCTTTCTGGCAAGTCCTTACACAGTACAGTCAGTGAGGTCTGCGACCTGCACTACCATTTTATATCCCAAAGCCGTTGTTGAAGGGGACTTTTAGGGTCCCTAGTTAGAGTAAACTCCCAGACACCCTGCTTTTCTGTTGCTAATTAATTTAACACAATAGTGAGTGTGACTGTTTTACCTTTTGATTATGTTTGAAATAAACAGGCCAGGCACTGGAGAGTTAACTGATTTCTGTTCAGTGAGCCGATCATCATCAGTTTTGCAGATTATTCAAATGGATGGGATATTATCCACATTATAAACTATAAAGCATTTAGTTTGAAAGCACATCAATGCCCATTTTATCATCATATAAAACAATGAGGTAAAGGATGTCTCTCTAAAGAAGGGTTATAAAAACCTGTTTACACTTTAATCTTTAGAGATAAAAGCACAAATGTACAAAACGTTGTTACAAGTCTTCACCAACACCGATAGAGTGGCCTAGCTACACCAGATCTGAAATCACTACATTAACTTTTTGTGTGTCAAAGGATGGATTTTAAAATCCTATTACGTGTTTGAAAAGCACTAAAAATCAAAACTAAGCTAAGCTGTGAAACAAGCATCCTAAAATCCTACTGCCTTCAAAAACTGTCAGCTCATAAAATAGGCATTTAAAAAAAATCTGGCAAGCCAGTAAAAAATTATTTTCTAACCCAAAAACATAACAAGGAATGTATTATTAATATTTATTATTATTATCTTTTATCATTTAAATATTTATGATTTCTGATTTAAACCTGTTTATACTCGTATATACATTTAATTATATTATAGTAGACTATATGTTTTCTATCTTTTATTTTTACCTTTTCTTTCAATTTACTTTTGAATATGACATTTAATAATGTCAGCGAGCTATTTCAAAAGCCTGTTTTTAAAGGAAAATGAACTAAAAGGAAAGGAATTAACAATAACCCTTGTGTTTCATGAAGAGCAGCCACAATAGTGACATAGCATACCTACTCTGACTTTAGTTACATTTTTTTGTTTTGTTTTCTAAAACTAAAATTAATAAAGGCCAGTGTATCCATTCCAAACAAACCCAAGACTATGTGGAATATCATCCTGTAATGTATATGCTGAAGTACATAACACCCTGCAAAACATCTGATTTAACGACAGGCGTATGTTTTTTTTTTTTTTAGCTAAGTGTGTCATACATGTTATGAAAACTACAACACATGCAAGCATGCATTCTTCATTGGCCTAATATTTCTGACTAAGGCATCAGTTACACATGTAAGCTTGCATCACGATTCCCATGTAATTGTGTGCTCATTATCAAAGGGATTTGTGTCGGTGTGTGGGACAGTAGCCTGAAGTATGTATTATTACAAATATATTATTAGATAGCTATATTAGATGTTATTACATGGTAATTATGTAAGAGTGCAGCTCAAGCCGTGTTATAAATTAACACAAAAATAATGAAATGGGAGGCGTACCCCTTTTCAGTGTAAACTTTTGCATTTCATGTTTATGCATTTTAGACTTCCCCACATCATTTCACAGTATTTATTGACACACTTAAAAGCTTCAGTTGGTTTGTGTGTATTGTTCAAGGTGTGAAGCGAAGCAGAAGATAAATAATAAGTCAGCTATGATAACGTGATTTATGTGAATTACATGAATTATATAATTATATTGTTATTCATACAGATAAGTGGCTGCCAAGACACATTAAAACGATCCTATGTGGCGTAAAATTAACAGGAGTAATTGCCAAGCTCACTTTCTTTTGTTGTATGGTTGCTGCATATTTATCCAGATAGTAGTGAATGACACTGAGCTAAGTGTGGTAACACAAGGGTCATCAGGGAAGCAAAGGCTGGACATGGACGCAATGAAATATAGTCAAGATGTGACTGCTTGTTTACGAAGCTCAGAATATCAGCAGCCATTGATAACCCTTGACTTGCTGGCACCGGAAATTGTCATTATCTGCAACAACAGTGCAAAATATTACTGATTGTTCCTTTAATGTCCCTTTGTGGCACTTAAGAGGATTGAGGCCGTTTCATGAGTTTCTCCAGCCACAACAATCGGGGAGATGGGATTTGCTGCTGAGTCACTGGTGCCACCGAGACAAACACAGCAATATGTTTACTTGATGAGTTGTCTCTTTAAGGACAGATATCCCATAGAGATATTCTTAAACTGCTTCACTAGAGGAAAGTTTTTATGTTAAGCTAAATAAAATAACTTAGTTGGAAAGTTGTTCCAATAATTTGCACAATCAGCACATTTTTCTAAACCGATTGGGCTGAGACTTCTCAAATCTGACACAGACCTTCAGGGAAAAAGCACAGCACACTCAAAGCCATAAGAAATTACATAACTGTATGTATATAACTGTACCTCAACTTGAACGTTGACTAATAAGAACCGAATATAGTATTATTGTATGCAAACCAGAGCCACCAGTTAACAGAGTTAGATTTTCTGGTATTTGTTCCATTAGAGTTCAGTGCTTTTGCCATATGACAGCAAGAATATTTACAAGCATTTAATACAATAGTGCTGCACACTGAAGTGCTGAAGTCCTCTAACTGCACACAGTTGGACAATTAGCAAAATCCCATTTTGGTCTATGACATCTTGCCTGTCTTGTCTGGTCAGCTTTAAAAACTGATGCTACACTCATGGGTGGTACTTTAACATCTGTCAGATCACCAACAAAACAACACAATCGAACCACTTTAAAAAGAGTTTGTGCTGATGGTGTAGAATGCTGATTAGTTTGATCATCTTCTGTTCTACTTTTCCTGCAACTTCAAGAAGCATCCCTGCTGTGTTTTGTTCTGCATGCACCAGCACAACCAGTGAGTCATTTTGCTGGATTACAACCTGAAAAAATCCTTTGAAAGATGAACTTAAAAATCTTTATCAGGTGATGTGGATGTGTGATTTGGTCAAATCTTGTGATGGAGAGTACAAAACCACTGGCCAAAATCACATTTACTATATCAAATTTAACACCCGATTACTTTCTTTTCTAATTTGGGTTGCTGACTTCAACGATATATCTATTTGGGGGTTTTTTTGCACGTAGCATTTTTCACAAGTAGCAATTGCAAGTGTGATCCAGACGGAGTTTTTTTCTCTTTTAAGCTTTTTTTGTTGTTGCCATATTTGTGGTCAACCAAGACAAGTCATAGGCAAAAGCTTGGATTTCATATTCCAATGGAATAAAGGGAGCCACCGAATCACTTTGATGAATGCTACTTCTATTTAGTCAATATTTCTGGATACCTAAATAATCTCTTACTTACTGCCATCAACACTGAGACCTGTAACACATTTAGATGAAATATCACCTCCCATTGTTACTGGCTTAGTTCAGGAGTGAGATGAGTATGATCATGTTTTGCCTCCACAATGCTCAGTGATGAAGACTTGGAAACTTTGTCTTCTAGTACCTCCTCTGTCAGAGCTAAATGACTTAGTATGAGATTTTGATCTGCCAAACGAAGCAACTGAGTTGCTTGGGTCTAGCCTCAGTGAGGAAAAACCTCCTGGCTCTAGGATCTAAATTTTCTTTTTATAGGCATCGTGAGAAGGATCTTATTCCATTCTTTGAAATGGATGGTGACTCTGTCTATAGTGGGAATTATGAAAATCTTTTGAGAGCAATAGGTTGTCAGTATGATGCAGAGGAGTGGAGGTTGTTCGTTGAGAGCTCAAAAGTCAGCCTAAAATGTGACCCACTTTGGCACGGCAGCAATTACTTTGCATTCATTGACAGTGGTAGTCATTCTGTCCAGTTAAAAGAAAACTCTGAAAATATGCAAATTTTCAAGAATATCCAATATGCAAGAAGCTGAAATACAATTTTAAAAAATGCATTTGCATTTTGTAACAAAAGTGTATGTGACTGGATATTTTATTCATATGTTTAAACTCAGCATCACTGAATTTCGTAAACAGATATTACCTATTTTACCTAAGGTTTACTTTAAGATGAAAGTGTGATCATAAATTTGACCACACTGACCTTAGAGGCTTGAATATGAGGCTCATTTAAAGTTTCAGAAGAATTCCTTTTTGATTGAATTTTTGATTAAAATACACCCTTTTAATATGTGAACCAAATCAATTCAATTTAATTTAATTTAATTTAATTTAATAACCTGTTTACCCCTCAAAACACTTAAAGTAAACAAACAAAGAAAAAAAAATAACAAAAGGAGAGGAAGACAAATAAGAAGAGAGTTACAGTAGTCAGTGTTGGGCATAACCAAGGTGGGAACAAAGATGGCAATGGGGAGTGAAAACTGTTACATTTACACAGGGGGGATTAATGCCAATGAGGAGACCCACAGTTTTATTGATAATGCATTTTTAGAAAATGACACTGGGTGTGGTAGTAGGTTGAGTTAACAGGTAGAGCTAGATGCCATCAGCACAACAATAAAATAAAATAAAATGTATATATGGCATGACCAAGATAAAGTATATAGAAGATAAATAAAAAGAGGACCCAGGGCAGATCTCTGGGGGACTCCAGGAGTAACTGGAAATGAGGGTTTTGAAATTTGAGTTAAATGCCAGAGCTGCTATAAATTTACACAATTGGTAATTACTTGTTTTATGTTACATTTTTGTTAAAGAGCCCAAACTCTTTAACCAAAATGATATTATGATATGATACATTATGATATATAATTAATATTGTTATCAATTAATTTTTCAAATTTTATGTTTTTTTTTAAAGAAAAAACGGTTAAGCACATTGTTATGTTACATTTTATTTACAGCCATGAACAGAAAAATATATTTTAGTGGTTGACAGTCATGCTTGATTAATTTCTGACTCAAAAGTGTGAATTCAGATTGCTATTTGCCTAATAAATAAAATCATTTTTAGTTTTTATAGATTCCTATATTTTTCCTATATTTTATTTCTATTTTTTTGTTCTATTTTGCTTTTATGACAGGTGGTTGAATTTGTTAAGCACTGTAAGTGTCAATAATACACTGATTAAATATTTTGTCTCATCACCACCCTGCCATGCTGTATAATTTTTGGGTCACATTTAGTTTACTTATGCAATGTTCAATTGGAAGTCTTTTTTTTTTTTTTTTTTTTTTTTTCCCCTAATTTTG
>VUQR01031639.1:10421-20971 GCA_015108515.1 Hemichromis elongatus | reverse complement strand
GTGTTTTCTGCCGCTATCTAACTCCATGTGTTTGCAACAAACTTGCCGTTTATTTTAAAAATCGATCTCAACACTGCCCCTAGCGTCCTGGAGCACTTCCGTTGTGTTTTGGAGTTTGCATGTGTTTTTGGGTTTGTATGTGTTTTTTAGATTCTACGTGTTTTAAAGTTTGGATGTGTTTTGGATTTTGTACGTGTTTTGGAGTTTGTATATGCTTTGTCTCTAGGGGCCACCGTACTCAGGAGAGTAGAAAAGCGCTATATAAGAACCAGTCCATTTACCATGTATGTCTTAGGACTATGGGAACATAGAAACTCCCTATCCCTGGCCAGCCAGTGGATTTGAACCAAGAATCATCTTGCTGTGAGGCAAAGGTGCTAAACCAGTGAAACCCATGTCACTTCTATCTTGTTTGGATTTTGTAAGGTTAAAAAAAAAGTAAACACGATCTCACCTCTTTGTACTGATGTGCTCGTCTTCACCGAGACTTACTGTAATACATGCAAAATAATGCACGATAGCCGTCTTCAAAAACAGAGCAGAAGAATACTGATTGAAAAGAGAACATAACTAGGGTGGGTTTTAATTACAGTCATCACGTATGTAGCGCACGGGATTAATGATATATTCGCTCTGACTAATTGAGCCTGTTTTGGCCTGAACATGTGATGAAGACAATAGCCTCAATTCTCCTCACAAAGGAGCAACCAGTTGAGTGTCTGATGGCTCGGGCTTTGAGCAGACCTGTCTGACACAGACATCAATGAGGTCGGTCTTCAGAGGCTAAGCACAGGCATAATAATTAATCTTCTTTGACATCATCATCCTCAGAGTCACCTAGCAACTGTCCACCTGCATTAACAAGAGCACAATAGAGGCCTGTCACGGGCTGCCTGAAGTGGGGGTGTTCAGTGGTTACAATCCAAATGCCTGCATGTAGGAACAGTGAAAATGTACTGGAGGCTAAAATAACATGATCAACACTTGTTTTGTTTCTTTCTTGGTTTTTTTTTAAACTTGTGAAACAGCATTTTATATATTGTGGGACTGGAAATGTAAGAGAATTTCAAAATATATTTGGGACAGGCTTTTTCAAGACACGCATTAATTAACACATCTCTGGTGAGATTTTGATTTTAGCTCAAATTGTTTGCATCTTAATTATCACCACAGGTCTGAACCTCACACTCATTTATTTATATTACACCATAAGTGAGAATAAAAGAGACAGAAGCATGAATATTCATTCACCTGTTCTCTTCTCTTATGTCTTCTACACCTCTTCTATCTTTTTTTAGTCCTGTACCACTGCACAGCAATTATTTTTAGTGAGAGAAATGGAGGAAGAGGTGAGAAGGTTACAATCATTTATTTGTTTTCGGTCTTGTGTTAGCAAATCCATCTTCTCGAAAGAAAATTAAAGTGAAGGCAGGATTTAAATAACTTTCATTAAATGTTGATGGGCTCGATTAGCTCAACCAAACACCTAACTAGATAAAGGGACCAGTAATGTCAACATTTTTTTAAAGCAGTCTACGCACTAAAAACACAAAAAGTGTGTGTGCCCAGGAACTCACATGCATACTCAGATGCCAAAAAGATGACAGCATAGTCCAACCAGTATTTTCCGCCTCAGTAACAGGCATGATTAAGTTCTCAAATGAAAAATGCCGCATTTTTAGTTTCCATATTATGAACTGCTACTTGCTGTCTTTCTCTCTCTCTCTCTCTCCCACACACACACAGATTTAAGCCTAACAGCAGTCATCTGCAGTAGAAAAGAGACCAAGCTGCCTATCAGTCGAAGACTGGAAATTGCAAATGGCAGCGTGTTCAGGTAAAATACGGTGAGTGAGTTCCTCAACGTGTTTACTCCTGGAAAATTGGGGAATAACAGGCTGTCATATGGTGACACATCAGCCTTTGTTAAAGAAATTACTTTGCTCTTCGCCCAGCTCTCTGATGCTCGGCCTCCTGGACAAATTGTCCATTTGGCGAGTGCAGACTAAATGGAACTGCGTCTTCGGCATGCTGCTCTACCGAAGCACAAAGAAACCGGGGCAGATAGGAATCCAATTATCCAAAGCAAATAATGGATGTCTCATTTAAGATGTGCAGCAGTTGCGACAGTAATGGCAATGCCACAATTTTCCCGAAGCCAGCCTCTATCAGCTGCATCATCTGCTGTTCAACACTAAGTCATCTATGGCCATACAGCCTACTACAAGCTGTCAAACGTCACATAACATAATAAATCTTTTCACAGCACGGGAAACATGGTCTCAAAGACGGAGTGTTTACTCACATGTGCGTCAGGTGTGGGTTCTGAGCGAACGCTCGAGCCTGGATCACCTTCAGGTTACAATTCATGATAGTTCTGAAATGAAAAGAGATGAAATACAGATCAAAGTGTGGAAACCTGCAAAAAAAAAAAGACATTTGCTTTAGCCTAGTACACTCACACGCAGCTATATGGAGCCCATTTAAAATCATTTTGCTTGTTTTGCTGTAACGAGAAGGGTTCCATCTTTTGCAGTTTTTCATTTTTAAACATTTATCTGTATTCTGGCACACCCCGCAGAGCTGACAGCCAAATGAAAATTCACTTTGATGCGCCATTCGATGAAAGATTTGTGAACTTGTGTGTCTTTACTTTGAAATGACTGAAACCTCTGGTTAGAACATACATTCCCTCCTTGTGTTAACAGTCAAATTAAACTAATACTCATTTTGCTGCGGACCCAGCGGATTCTTCGCGACGACTCCAAGAATTCCCAGCGTCCCAGTTTGGAAACCACTGTTCTGGGCTACAATGGTAATGACTTCTAATCTTGTAATCACAGATGTCTCTTTCCAAAGACGTCATTGACATCTTCAGTGAGCGCCTCATAACGCCGTGTGCTGATTACACCCAGCTGTTGGCGCCAATTACCTTCTACAAGCTTGATCATGCCTCTGTGGTGTTTGGCGGGGATGTGGTGATTCATTGCCCACAAGTTCCCAAAGAGGGGCTCTGGGACCTCAAGGGGTCCTTCAAAGAGTTTATGGGAATTCCTTACAAATAGATTCCCTCGCAAAAAAATGAACAACAATATTTCTACTTCTATTTCACATCCATTAAATTACAACAACATCATACACAGATGACTGTACCGCTTTTGCTTTTGTCCTCCCAGCAGTAATGACTGGAGCAAAGGCATTTATACTCAACACAATTATCTCCTTAAACAGCAGTGATTTAATGGAGACATTACAGGTGAATGGGGTAAATATTTACCTAATGGATATCGCCAGGAAACGTCCCCAGTCAATTGCTTAGGTGAATATAATGTTTTGTATTAGATTTTCTCTGAATGCATTTATGTTTAAATATGCAAACAAGATATTATCTAAAACTGAGAAGATTTACATATTTTTTTCCAGGATGTAAATCTGTAAATGAGACAAAGTTAGATCCAAAGGTTTTTACATTAGGTTAAGGGTATCACTATCAAAAGGCAGAAAAAGCACATTTTCATTATGTAATTAGTATTAAATTTAACAAATAATTTTATAATTAAAATAATTGTATCTGCACTAACCTGCATACACAGGAATACAACTGGAAGGCTGGGTTTGCACGTGTGCCATTGAAGTTGTGATTTGTGGCTCAAAGTATGAAGGAAATTAAATCTGAGAAAGCATTATCTAAAATTATGGAATACAAAAATTTTATAAATTTTTAATGGAGAAATTTTTTTTTTTCCTGCAAATCTTTCACCATAGATATAGTAAATGGACTGGTACTCATATAGCACTTCTCTACTCTCGCTGAGCACTCAGAGCACTTTTTACTACGAGCCACATTCACCTGTTCAGTGCTTTATTCTGTGCCTTTGAGTACTGAATGTGGATGGGAAGAAAAACCTCCAAACCAGCCAGTGTATAAAAAGCATGTGTGTCACCTTAATTTTTGCTAGATTTGAAGTTTTCGGCTTTTATAAACCGCACTAAAACATTGCATTACATGCAATAATGCCACATTGTTACATTTATTTATTATGATTTTATTTATTCTATCACTCAATGCGCTAATGCAAACCAAATGAAAGGCAGTGAGAGCTGACCAAAACATTTACTCTATATGGCCAAGAGTGCTGGACCACCTCCACATTACACCAGCAGAAGCTGCTCAGCCAAAGAAACCTGTGCCATGAAGTTGTCAGCAAGCACATTTTTTGCTGATGTTTATGCCGGCGGAGGTCTGTAAGTACAGTGTAGTTACTTTTTCACACTATTCACTTCAATCAGCAGCAACCCCGTTGTGTGACTTTGGCTACATTCACACTGCAGGCAAAAGCGTATCAAATCCGATTTTTTTGCCCCTATGTGACCCATATCCGATCACGGTATGACAGAGTGAACAGCACAAATCCGATATTTTCAAATCCGATCTGGGTCACTTTTGTATGTGGTACAGAATCCGATACATATCCGATGTTTCAGAAAGCAACTGCTGTTTGAACGGTCGTGTCACATTAAATCCGTCTTTTACGTCACTGACACCAGACAGAGGCCAATTATCAGCGCCAGAGAAGAAAAACGAGAAAACATGGAGGCGGAAACTGGAGACGGAGCGAATCAATGGACAGAAACTGAAGTTTTGGACTTGATTAGCACACGGGGAGACAATTCTATTCAAGCGAAACTTTTAGGGTCGTATTGTAACCTGCCTGTGTTCGCCATTTTTACTTCCGTAAACAGAGCGCGTTGTGTGTGACGTCTTCTTTTGCGCATGCGGGTCGCTTTGAGGGCCGTGAACGTTCACACTAGAGTGCCTTTGCTGTCACATTTTATTCGTAGTGCGAACAACCACACAGAAAAAATTGGATTTGATCAAAAAATCGGAATTGAGCATTAAGACCTGCAGTGTGAACGTAGTCTTTATGTGGCTTTTTTTAGGCTTAATTAGGCGTTTCCTAAAATGCATTCACTTTACAAAATTACCACTTACAACTTATTAGAGGAAGACATTTCACAAACAGACTTGGTGCAGTGATGGCATTACAGCACTACGCTTGAATTCATTTTGCTCTTTAGAATGACCCATTGTTTCACAAAGCCTTAGGCAGGCTGCAGAGCTAAGTGCTGGATTTTGTATACTTGTGGCAATGGGACTTGAATTAAAAGACATGCTTTTTTTTTTCCATCAAGTGTATAAATTATAGGTGCTTTAAACTCAGCTTGAACATGTAACTGTAAGCCACACTACCTTTGCGAGATGTTTGAGGCAGTTAGAAATCTGCTGTAAGGTGTAGATGCCTGTGGAAGATTCAAAGTAACAACTGCCTTTGCAGAGTCTGGTAAATGCAGTAAACATTAAACTGTTTTTATTCTATTTGCTACATTGCAGAATAATTCTGATTATACTGAAGCTAACACTATGGCAGCTATATAATGAAAAAGTGCTAACAAAGTAAAGCATGTTTTATTTTTCAGATTCTTCCATGGTGAAATACTATTGACAGCATCTTTACAAGTATCATTAAGTCATCACCTAAAATGATTTTCAATATAAAGTAAGTCTTGTTAAAAGTTAAATGGTGAAATTTCTTCAGTTTATTGTGTACTGAGAATGTG
This sequence comes from Hemichromis elongatus, assembly GCA_015108515.1. Lineage (NCBI taxonomy): Eukaryota > Metazoa > Chordata > Actinopteri > Cichliformes > Cichlidae > Hemichromis > Hemichromis elongatus. The sequence continues at coordinate 15,352 of VUQR01031639.1, read as the reverse complement.
TCGGCATACAGCCAATAACTGCATTCAGCCACTGAAGTAATCCTTACTACATCCAACAACTCAACGTAGTGAAAGCAAACAGACTATTATTATGTAATGTCAATATGGTTTCTTAAAGCAAAACCTTAAAACCTATGCCAGGATCAGTGGATTCATTGGTACGGCCCTGAGCCTTGGAGGGAGTGAGACTGCTTTTTTTCTTTAAGTAAATCAAAGCGTGCCAGGACATGTTGACGATTGGCTAGCTGGAGACCCGTGATACTCCAAGAGGAAATCAGTGGCTGATCGTGCTCACCTGCAGCTACAAAATGCGGGAGATTCTTCACTCAGTGGCTGCTGCTTAGGACTGAACATGAAGTTTGCCCTTCGTGGCTCCTCTTCTTGAACTTTGTTTGTTACACCATGTTCATAGTGCTGAACTTTGTTTGTCAAACCTGGTCCATGGTTGAACGTAGCTTGATTAGAGTTTTGTGAAGCTAGCTTGCCTTAGCTTTTACTTTCACCTGTGTTAATGCCTTACATTTGTTAATTGGTTGCCCAGTGGTCTGTTGAACAGCCCTGCCGGTCTTGCGTTTAAAGTTGGCAATAAAACCCTTTTCTCAGTTTCTCGTGTGAGGGCTCGTGTATCTTACTCCCCTCCTGTCCCCTAGCAGAGGGGATCGTAACATCATCCATTCATTTTTTTAACTGCTTATCCTCATTAGCAGTGTTGGGGGGTTTAGTTTAGCTTTTATAGGGTAAGGAGTGGGCTATACCCTGGACCTGTTGCCACCTTATAATTAATAAATTCCATCAGTGCTTCCTGTAGGAAACCGATCATCTGTTGGAAAGAGCCTGCCTAAATAAGGCATTTATCACATGGTGTTCAAACTGCTGTGAAGAAATCACTAGCCATGTGGGACCAAGAAAAAGATTAAAACGTCCAGCTGAAATCTCTGCTTTGGTCTGATGAGCCCAAATTTAGGACTTTTAGGTCAAAACCATCAAGTCCTTCCCACCATGAAGCATAGGAGCTCAACTGAGATAGTCTGAGGTGAGCTGAACTGCAGACTAAAAAGCAGCCAACAACGGATTTGCATATGTGGGTAAAAAAATAGCGCAGGTGATGGGCTCATGAAGCTCCAAAAAATGAGGTGTGCAGAAGGATCCTATAGATGTCAGCCTTGCAAAAAGTTCACCCACTCGACTGTTACTGAACATAAAATTACGTTATTTGGACAATATTCTGCCCTCACAACATTTAGGAACAGGTATAAACTGTGGAAAGAAATTCTCAACATAAAACAGCAGAAAGATGATGCTAAAATCCACAATGTTTGATATTTGTTGTACCTGTAACACAACCCTGTTTCTTAAGCATGGTTTCTTTGAAATATGGTGTCCATTAGTTCGATAGGGACATTTTGTACAGTATGTGCAAACTAAATAGCACGGAAAAGCTTTCATTTTGAAGACCACTTTGGGTTTGTTCGTGAATAGACAGGCATCTATAAAATGTTTTGTTTGTTTTGGCAGGAAATTAGCTCCATATATGAGAAGTACTCACTAAAAGCTACAGTTGCTGCTGTTTCAGAAAATTATTGAATAATGAATGTCAAAAGCCTTATAAAGTAAATGAATCCAGTCAATTACACGAAACTACAGTGTGTAGACTGTGCTACAACAAAACTCAGTTCAGTTACTTTATTCTACTCTGTAGTCTACTTTTAGTTTATTTTATAGGTAAGAAAATGTAAGAATATAAATGTATATACAGTGCTCAGCATAAATGAGTACACCCCACTACATTTGTCAGAAAACCTTTAATTTCCTAAAGGTGAGGGCTAAAAGAAGATCAGCAAAGCTTTACATATCAGTCAAAATACTGTAGCAAAAGTGATCCAAAAATGTAAGAAAGATGGAAGTGCAACCATCTTACAGAGACATCGGACGGAAGTTAACATCTTGACAGGAGCGTCTCCTGATGAGAAGGGTTGAAGAAAATCGCTATGCTAGTTCACTGCAGTTAGCTAAAGCAGTAGAAAGCCCAACTGGAGTGACCGTTTCCTATGACACGGCGCACACTGCAGAGGAATGGCATGCATGGGTATCGTCCACGAAGGAAGCCTCTCCTAAAGCCCATGCACAAAAAAAAGCATGCCTAGAATTTGCTAGGGCCCATGCTGAAAAAGATGAAGACTACTGGGACTCTATACTCTGGAGTGATGAGACAAAGATCACTGTTTTTGGAACTGATGGTTCTAAAACTGTATGACGTCGTAAAGGTGAGGATTGCAAAGAGAAATGCATGGTGCCTACAGTGAAACATGGTGGTGGCAGTGTCATTATGTGGGGTTGCATGAGTGCTGCTGGTGTTGCGGAGCTGCATTTGATTGATGGCATCATCAATGTCCTTCTCTATACTGAAGGAGAAGATCACTCCGTGCACTTGGTCGTCGTGCACTTTTCCAACATGACAATGATCCAAAACCCACATCTAAAGCTACTGTTGCATTTCTGAAGAAGAACAGGGGGAAGGTAATTGAATGGGCAAGTATGTCTCCTGATCTGAACCCAATCGAACATCACTCTCCATCCAGCATCTAAAAGAGGTTATTCTTGAAGAATGGAAAAAGATGTTGCAATATGTCGCCAACTTGTTCATTCCATGCCTAAAAGACTCAACAAAATACTAGAAGTAGTATATTTTGTTGTGGGGTGTATTCATTTTTGCTTCAACTAATTTAAGTAATTTCATGTTATAGAGTTAAACAAGTGATCAATAAAACTCAGCCTTGTGAAAATTTTGGAAATTGTTCTTTTTTCATTGAGCTACTGATTATATTCGTACCTTTTAAAGATTTACGCTGAGCGTTGTATATTGATTATGACTGTGCTTAGGAATACAAGCAGCTTCCTGTGCTTTAGACAGCGACGATGTTTCTTTCATTTGATGATGGAAGGTATGCCATAGTGACTTTTTCCCTTCTTATCACCCACACCGTTAACAGCCCCTTAAGGCAGCATCGTGACAGCTTTCCCTGTGAAGACTCAACTCCAGGTGGGGAGGAGCCGGTGTCCCTAGACAAGGCAGCAGGAGAGAAGCAGTGGTAATGAGAAAAATGCTAATTTAGCCGTGGAGATATTGCACTTGGCCTCCCTGATGAGGGATCAAGGGGATCAGGGGAGAGGCCAGCTCTGACTTTGGAGGGCAAAGGAGAATACGGTTCTCTGTAGAGTGGGGAAAAAATGAAGAGGAATAGGAGGCTGGGGAGTGGAAGAGGTGAGAGAAATTAAAGGATGTGGCCTCGTAGTGCATGGTTGCAAAGCAGGAAAAGAGCGTAACATTGCTTTAATATGTGAAGAGATGAGAATAAAAAAAAAGCCCACAATGCTACAGCAGGGACTCCTAATTCAATTTTCCCTGCTGCTTTTTAGCATTATTTGATCAGTGGCTAAGCAAAGCGAAGGGGATGTTCCACCAGCGTGTGACTGTCAAGAATTAAAAGCTTGTTTAAACATCTGCTCGTGTTAGGAAGACACCCCTCACTCATGCTTCTCTCTGCACAACCTGGCTAACACTCTGTTTGCCCCCAAAGAAGTATGTAAGATTTAATCCAGATGCTGCAACTTGGGATCTGAGGAGAATTACTGCACCGATCGCTAGGAGGAAACTGTGGCCTCTCTGTAGTAGCAGGCAGGCAACCTGATGGAAAACAGGGATTAACAGTGGTACAGTTTCTACTGTGCTTTTCCAGATCTGCAACGCAGCAGGACTAAAATACATTGAAGTGTCTCTCACCCCACTGTCACAACCACCCCCACCACAGATAACAGCATCAACACTCACAGCTTCTGTAGTCCAGTGTAGAGCTCCATATCGACGTCTCTCAGAGTCTGCAATCCTGTCCAGTTCTCTATATGTCTGTAAACAGTGAGAAAGAGAATTGTAAATGAGACATTCCGGTTCATCCTAGAAGAAAAGAAAAACAAACCAGGACACATGACAGAAGAAAACTCTTTTTTTTTTATAGTCCCAAGTTGCAAATTAACAGGCTGTGTATTGTCAAAAGTTTTCTGAATCCATATTCATTTAAACTGCAATTATTGGAACAGTTCTGACAGAGCGCTCTCTGCTGCCCTCTGATAGATTTAATTGCCAGGAGGCAGCTTCTGAACCTTAATCTCTGTGAGGGGAAGTGCGAGGGGGGACACAGCAAATAAACACAGCAGATGACTTTACTTCTGCTAATACTATCACAGTCCCAGGGGATGTCTATGTGGTGGGATAAAAGGAGAAGCTGGTGGCTTTAAATTAGCTTCAGGGAAAAAAAAAACCCCCAGCATTTATAAATGATTTGTTTGTTAGGGTTTCAATTGAGTTGGGGGAAATGAGGAGATGAAGAAGAGGACATGGCAAAGGTTTTATTGCTTTGTGTTGGAGTAAAGAAAATAAGATTTGAAGCTCTTGGGAACTTTGGTTAATGTCACAGATTTGAAATTTGACATTTAAGCTAATATGACAACTGGCCTGACCTATGTCCATATACAGTTCAGACACATAGAGTTGTGTTAAAAAGCACAAATCCATTAACACGCACATTGAATCACGAGACAATCATGCAGCCTAAGTTGTGTGATCACATAGCAGCTTGTGTTTTAATACAACAGCAGGAAAATAACATTCCTGCAATTGTTTTTTGGCAAAACCTGAGCTCCAGTATATCTTGTGGGTCTTGTGCATCTGGTGTACAATTAGGAAGCAGCATCTAAGACATTCTGTTTATCTGAGCCCTCTGCTCCGGGGTGTACCACCTGATTTTTGTGGTGGGGAGGATACAGATCTGCCAAATGCAACCAGCACTGCTGGTACCCTGCTGTGCATGACTTTATTGATGGCTAACTGGGTTGCCAGCAATTTTTTTTTTTTTTTTTTTTGCTTGTAAGGTGCC
>VUQR01031639.1:0-10401 GCA_015108515.1 Hemichromis elongatus | reverse complement strand
GTTGCCAGGTCTTTTTTTTTTTTTTTTTTTTGCTTGTAAGGCTGCCAGATGAGAGCAGTAGGCAATGAGAACATGAGTGACACTGTTGTGTAATATTTTTTACAGTAAATGAGCATTTATATTACAGACAGAATACGTATAATTCTGATGGTAAGGCATACTGAGGAAAAGAAAATCAAGGAGGAGATAGAAAACTTCAGCTATCAATGCAAACTGCCTAAATGGATGTGTTCACTTTTGTCATATCTACATGTTGTCACACTAGTTTCCTGCTGTTCTGATCCACATTGTACAGCCAAAAAATAAAATATATACAAAAAATATACTTTTATAAGGTCTAATTCACTCCACAAGGTGGTAATAATCGGATGGTACTTAAATTGTCCAATAACCAATAATAAAATAAAATAGTAATAACTTTTAATCTGTAGCAGTTTTAATTATGAGAAAGAACTTTTTTTTTTTTTTTTACTGAAACTTGCATAATAAAGTTTTCTGTTATCAGAATGTCATCCATTTGTCCTAACACAACTGGGTTTTATGGGATTAATTAATTCATTTGAATTAATATACATTTTCTATAGTCCAGTCCCTCAATGGCAGCAATCACTGATCAATCCATCCACTTCTCTTTGATTAGCAATAATAACTAGCAGGCTAACTAGTATCAGTAAACTAACATAAACATGGATACAGTTTTTTACAAACTTATCAAATGCTGTCTTTCATTCTCCTCTTTTATCCACACAGATAATTATGTTATACTGATCAGATAAATACTAGAAAGTCAGTGGAGCTCCTCGGTGTATGTGCTGGAATTACTGAAGGAAGAAGAGAACAATGGTTAATATCCACATAATTGCAGGGCTAATTAATTCATTATTCTTTTCCAGCATCTGGCCAGAACATGTGTCTACAGCTGGTTTTCAATCTGTCTTGAAAGCGTAAATTCATTACATTTAAAACAATGTAAACGGGAAACCAAAAAGCACTATATAGAAAAAGGAGGGGACATATTAATAGTCTCACAGCATTAGAGTGCAGTAGAGGGTGCTAACAGACACAGTCAGTATTGATGTGTTATGTAGGCCTACTGATATTATACACCGTCACTTATTCATAGATACTATCATATAGACATTCATAATATAACTGTCGAGGCACTAAAAGCTGACCACTGAGTGTAAATGTGACAGCACTGCTGAAAACGTGTGGCAGCTGTAAGTGCTTCACGCCGGCAGAGTCACGCTGTTGATGTTCAGATTAGCGCTGAACCGGGGGCAGCTGATTCTAAAGGCAGAGAGCTGACTCATTAATGTGACCTGCAAGCAGCAGAGATGGATTCCCCTCGCGAGGCTTTGCATGGTCGCAGTGCTGCTGTGTTACCCCAGAGACGGGAACAGAGCGCAGGTTTGGAGGGAGGTAAGTACAAACAATGGGCTCTCATGTGATATTCAGCTGGGGTCTTCTAAAAAGACTCAGTGTAAGTATTTTTTATTTTAACTGAATGATATTACAGCATGATCTGACCCTCTTATAAAGAAGCTGATGTTATGTTAGCATTTCGGTCTTCCGAGATTTCCATAAATGTCCTTTGGGGTTGGGGTCAGGTTAGTTGCTACTTCTCTTTGGTCAGGGTGCAGTCACTTCAATGCCGTTGTCAAACATGGATTTTTCAGGATGTTTTTCCATTTGTACTGTAAAATGCTGGCGTGTATTTTCTCATTCCAAGTGTTTCCCACAGTTTCCCCTTGACACCCCATTAGTCTGGCAGTTTTTTTTTTTTCTTAAGAAATTTTATGTCTGTGGTGATGAAGTTGCTTTTCTTTGCCTCAGTGAACAAAGCCTGATGAATTCAGGTTATCAGAGAAAAGCTTCAGGCCAGCAATAATTTGACAGTAATCAATCTGAATAATTTTACAAAAGCTTAACTTCTGAAACTTTCAATTAGTTCCGATGCCACGTTCACTATCCCAGTGGCCTTAAAAACGTTCACGCGTATCCGTATTTATAACAAAACAGTGACTGTAAGTGGATTAGACTGACGAGCAAGCCTCTGACGATCCAATACACCTGAATGTTTTCTGACTGCTGCTTCAGTGGAAAAGTGTACCTTTCGTACAAACGACTTATCGTGGTGAGTGTCACAAATTGGCTTAAATTTGAAATTAAATGTATTACCATTACCGTTTAAATGCCGATTTTTAGAAAGAAAAAGAAAATATAAGAAACCTCTGTAAAAAATTAAGCCATTTGGGAACTACAGGTCTGTTATTGAAAACCTCTATTCTTGCTTATTCTGTACCTTACTAATTAGTGAATTAACTTTAAACACATGCGAGCCAAAATGAATAAGGAGGAATGTAAGATTGCAAAATGCTCAAGCAAAGCAAACGATTATAATTATTCTACACAAAAGTTGAAACATGCAGAGCCAAACCTTGTTTTTTAAACGACCTTAGCAGCTGATTTTACTCCCATATGTTTAGTCTAATTTAAAGAATATTTCTATGGTTGTGGAATTCAGCATTACATGCACAGTAGCCTGCATCACAGGCACATGAGTTCAGCAGTATTATAGTGTAAAACATTGATGTAATATTTCTATATAGAAAAAAAATTATGATTTACATAACATCAAATGCTTTTATTTGCATTTGGGCTCTAATTTTGCACTATTCTCCAATTCTCATCAAGACTGTCCACAAACAGCACAGATGATACAGGGAACACCTCCCTGTGGACCTGAGCACGGTGTCTGCTCAGAACCCCCGATTGTCCAGGGCACGCTGAATATGCATGTGGATTAGGCTGCTGTGAAACTATGGTACGAATAACAAAGATGCTACGATGATGAGCGTACAATCTCTGTTCTGTTATTCACAGACGCTCCGAAAAAGGTGCAAAATTAAAACCAGCATAATTCAAAAAGTAATGCGTTTTACATTTCAGAGACTCAAGTAGACACTGTGATCCTGACTTAGCATGACACAGAGTGCAATGATTGCTACTCTGTCAAAATGAATATTGTACAGAAGAAAGGGGATTTGAGCAAAAGGCCTGTCTCTTATTTCTGTTTCTTCCCTTTTTATCAGTCCTTAAATTATTTGTTCTCTGTACAATGTTTTATCCTGTTTTGTTAAAAGGCTCGCTATACAAACTTGAGGTGACATGACCTGAATAACAACTGCTGAGTACAAAGGAAATGAGCTGGATACTATCAGAACAAACAGCAGCGGCAGACACTACCAGCTTGCTCTCTAACATACAAGCCTCTAAAATTACAGCCACCTTCCATCTGCTTTAGAAAATGGCCTCCAACAAAGTACAATCTGAACTGGGTGGCAAGGCTGTTTGGTGCTTGAGGAGAACACCCTGGAACCAAACAGTAACAGATTCGATCTCAGCAACAGCCATCTGTTGTGTTGAAGTAGCCCTGGGCTGCGCACTGAACCCCTACCTGCTATCTCGTCCTGGGCTTCTGTGAATATGAGCGCCAGAAATAAAATATGAAGAAAAATGTTTCTTAATAGGTTAAACACAAGAAATTACACTGAAAGGGAAAGAAAACAATGGTAATACTGAGACAATTAAATATTATCTGCTTTTATTTAGCTGTTGCTAATGATGTATGGAAGTTTGTTAATGACAAAATAATTTAGAACTAATTCTACCTTGACTTCTAGGGAAATTATTTTTTAAGTGCATAACAAATTGTGAAAGAAAACCGTGAGGATTGAGTTTGAGCAATGAGCAGCATGTGCATCGTTTCTAGTTTTGGCTATTTGTAGGTGCACACCCACTGCATGCAGAACTCCAGTTTCTTGGAACTGATATTGGAGTAAAAGCGATTGTTGCCTTCTGTCGAATGCTAGACTGTGGTTTTCATCTTTGTAAGCAGTTTCTCAAATCTCTAGTTTTGCATATTTGATCCGTATCAAGACAAAATTAATTTTACATTACTACATCGTTTCCCTGTACATACAGACTTAAATGTAAATTGACATGACATAGAGTGACATAAGGAGGATAGAGGACTGTTTCCACTTTCTATGTGAGTGTCCAAATTCAGGGGCTGCATCCTCCTTAGGTACTGTCCTTCGCGGTCTACGTGGGCCGGGTCCTCATGAGACCAGGTAGGCAGGAAGTGAGCGGCTGTGAAACTGGACGGTCTAGCCTTCAGATTCCCGTCACGAGCTGTTTCGGTGGAGTTTTATGAACTCTGCTGTCTCCTCCTTGCTATCTAAAATATAACAGGACACTGGTGTAAATTCTCGATCGTGTCGCACTTCTGTTTTCCGTTTGATGTTTATTCAGCTGTGTGAAATCTATAACTTTAATCTCAGCCAAACCGATTTACTCAGGAACAAATAAAACACAGAAAAAAGCCAAACAATAACATTATTATCTAAGTGACTTATATATCATGTTTAACCTGAGTAGTGAAAGACCGCGGGGGTTGAAAATGATGTGCCGGAAGTTCGCTGTTCTTGCCCGCTCTACGAGCCAGCTAGCCATTGAGCTGGTGGGTAACAGACGTCTCCGAAAACGTCGGAGCACTTTTGCAAATATGCGATGTCTTGATAAACCAAGCAGATATTTGAAGTTTACATGGCTACATTCTGAAAATATCTTAAAAGTTTATTTTGTGATCCAGAACGAATAATATTAAAACTACGTTGCTGCCACCATTGTTGAAAACTGGAATTGGCTTTGCCGCACTATGAATTCTGGGATATGGTGGGCCACGAAGGATACACCTGACCCACCCTTTAAATCTGGGAAAAATAAGGATGCATTTGTCGGCCGCATTTGGAGGAGTCTATGAATTTGGACAGACTTCGTCGCATCGCTGTGACGTAATGCGTCTACAAATGCGGCCTCAGGAGGATGCAGCCCCTGAATTTGGACGCCCCCAATGTGTCCTTTATGCTCTCTGCTAGCACAAAGACCCCACAAAGATGATGAATGATAACTGATGATGGTCATTAGTAACAAAATGCAACTGTAGACTACAAACTAATCATATTTTATGAACGCTGACCAGCTGCTGATGTTGTGTTTTGTAGAGTAATGTTCTGGGACAATTACCATGGAATGAATGAATCTTTTTAATGTACTTAATAAAGCTATTTAAAACTACTTAAAACTATTTCTGTCTGACTAACACATGTATTACCACATTTACAAGATTTTTGGGGAGCAATCTGTAATACAAGCAATTGACAGTTTAAAAGAAATAACCAGAGAAACTAAATAAAGGCAGATGTTTTCAATCAAAATCAACATATTTAAAAAAAACAAAAAAAAACAAAGACAAATGAAATTGCTTTTCCTGTTGCAATACTTTGATTAATAGTTTCTGGTTTGTGAGAGAGAGTGTGAAATGGAAACAATGTCACCATCTGGCAGTCTGTCTCATACCCACATTTTGTTTCTGACTAGTAGTGGGGTGGCAGTGTTGCTGTGTTTAATCGTGGTCTGCAGTACGTATAATCTTAAGCGAGCCCAGTAATTGAGATTTACTTTCAGTGGATGACGAGAGAGAGAAAGACGCACACCAAGGAAGGAGAGCCCTCTCACTCAAGCGTTATCAAATCCAATAATTAGTCGGCATAAGTAATGTAAGTCTGCATTACATTTTAAAACGTATGTAAAAACAGTAGACTAAAAGGGATTTGATGGCTACTTAACAGTGGTAGATTTAATAACAGGGGCAAAAGTGGTCCATTGATGGTTTACACATATCAGGAGATTTAATCACAAAGATTAATTAGTTACATCTGCATTCAGATCCAGGGGAAAGACATCAATAAGTATGCTTTGTAATAAACAATGCACATTTGCAGGCAATGCTTAAAAAAGTACAGCTTTTTGGCTCAGAATACCACTGCAAGAAATAATGTACAAAAAGAGAAATATTATCAGGGTTGGGGTTCATAAAACCCCTGAAAAGAAACCACAGGTAATGATGTACAGAGGTGCGTCATACTCAGATGAGTCATCTGTCACTACATTCTTGACGAGTAGGTGAGTGCATGGATTGCATACACAAACGCTGTCGATTTTTCCTTTAATTTGTCATCCGCCCGTGTGTCAATCAGTCTTTGTGAGTCAATAAGACGAGACAAAGGTCATTAGCTCCTGGGCTGTGCTATGTCACGCCTGTCGCATGAATATGTGTCGTGAAGTGTTTGAACACAATATCGTTTTGATGCTACTCTATGACTGGAGCACACCTGAGATGTGTGGTAATGAAAAAACAAGATGCATGAGGTTCCCTGTGGCACAAACACCAAATGGCTCCTGTTCCTTGGTAATCTCCTCTGATTCTGCCTATTGTTTCCAATACTGCTGTCTGTCTGTGATTTACAACTTGGTTGGGATGATCTACAATGCTCGCGCCACAGCCTTAATGGGAAAACGTTTAATAAAATAGAATGTCTCTGGTGTGTTCCTCTGGTATTGATCTACATTCAGCCTCCCTCTCTGTTTTCATAGAGCCAAAGAAGCACTCTTCTACAGCCCAAACACTTCAGTGAGGTGATGCAGTGGTGAAGTAGCACTCCTCTAGATTAAAGCACTCGCCTAACATCAATCAGATAACATTTTTTTTTTGTTGTTTTTTTATGTTTATGTTTATTTATTATTTTTTTTATGCCTGACTCATAACCATTGCTGCATTGTAAAGGCAAGAGACACATGAAAAGGATGCGGAGGAAGTAGCGGTGATGAAAAACAGAGGAAAGAAGCTATTTCCCTCAACATTTACTGCAAGTGGAAAGGGAGGGTGGGGGGGGGGGGGGGGGGCTAGGAACAAGTCATTCTCCAAACCAATCATGAGGGACATTTGGCATTCAAGGCTTGTAAATGGGAATCAAGTATTACAATCTCTCCAGTTTCGCTCGCTGAGACAAACCCACGCCTGTTAACTCTATGCAAATGCAATCACATGCACAGGCAGACAGATGCACCGGCTTCCCTCCTAATGTATGAGCCTATGAAATTGCATCCACCTTCCATCTGTTGGTCGGAGTCTGAATTATAAAATGGCCTCCAACAACAATATTAATCTGCAAAGCCAATTGGAGCATGCCGTGTACTTTTTTCCCACCTTTGTTTCTCCAGAGAGCATCGTTGTTTCATGTTCACACAGTCAGAGTCGGTTCTAGGGTCAGTGAAGATCAGTGAAAAAGCTCTGGGGCTGTTTGCTGATTGAAAAATACCAAAATACACCAAAGTGCTCTTATAAAATGATGATTTTTTATAAGAAATAAAGAAAATTAATCATCAAAACATTTTCGGTATGCATTTTATGCCAATTTATTACACTCCAGGTTGAATTGTGCATTTAGCGAAATCATACTGTAATTTTTTGTTTCGTTCACAATGTGAACGAGATGAACTACGTATTTATGATTAACCGTTGGACCACAGCGCAACGATGAAATACATATCTAATAGTCCTCCACCTAAATGATGTCACCTCCAGGTTCTGATCTGGTTTTAGGGTTGTAGCTAGTTTCTGAACATAGTTGGGTGTAAATAGGGAAGCTGGGCTTCAAAATTAATAGCTCGATTGATTATAACATGGCCCAAAACATTAATATTTAATAATAATTTCTTACTGAAGATCTGATGTGGATATGGTTATGTTTAGTCAGAATTAAAAGCACATGTTGTGAGTTTAAAGTGAATAAAAAAACTGGCCAACAAAAGCAATATCTTATAAAGCACAGCAGCAGGTATCAGTCATCCGGCACTATTTGTTCTTACTGGGATCAGGATTAGCCAGACTGCAGTTTGGACTCACACTGGGCCGGGGAACAACTTCAGTAATGCACTATTAGCGTCACCAGAGAGAAAGAGGAGTCTTGTCATGTTGTTCAGATTTCTTTTTAATGTTGAGGACGTATTTCTTAACATAGTCTACATTAAAAAAAAAAAAAAAAACACAAAACCTTGTCACCTGTGATACTATGGTGAAATGAAAATGGAGTAAATACTTGAGCATTTCACAGCTTCATAAGCTTTAAATAAACTTGGCTACTTTGAGCCATGATTACATTTTCATTTTTAACACCCCGACAGACAGGATGGAAAATCGAGGTTGCTACCAGCTCAGCTTCTTCAGAGACTAAAAGGGAATTCAGTCCTTTTGTTATGAGAACAGACAATATAACAGTTTAGTGAATCTACAGGTCTTGAATTGAAAAGCTATGGGAATTTTATAAGTGCAAAGATTAAACTGATATAAATTTTCAGTAGAAAATGCTTTTTAAACCCTTGGAAATTTAAACTCAACACAGTTTTCTAAAACAGCAGCCGTTGTTTGACATGCCCATCAATCATTCCACCTGAAACGGACAATCGGACTTTTATACTGACACTTGTTAGTAACCAAAATCAGTTGTTACCGGAGCCTTGTGATACACGAGCTAACAGCAGCAACAAATGTCAGCATAATAAGGCAGAGAAGATCTCAAAGGTATTACTTATTGAGCTTTTAACCATGACACTGTTCTTATAAACCCAACATTCATGTCGAGTTTGACTTTTGCATGCTGCTTAGTTTTGTATGTGCGCCCTTCTAGCTGTTAAACAAAAAACGCTAGGTGGTTAGCACTAGGGAGTAATTACAGATTGGTTTGAAATGCACAACCTGACGTCCCCCCACTCATTTCATCTCTGTGGTAGACGTGTGAAATGATGAAACGAGCATTCATGCACAGGGAGCCTTCCATTAATAAATGTTATTCCATTCATCATTTTCTTCTGCTCATCCAAGTGAGGGTTGCAGGGGCTTCTGGAGCTTATCCCAGCTGTCATAGAATGAGAGGTGGGGTGCACACCGGACAGGTCACCAATCTATCACAAGGCTAACGCAGAGAGACAGACGACTAGTCGTGCTTGCATTCACACCTATGGTCAATTTAGAATTGCCAGTTAGCCTAAACCTCTGTATGTGTTTGGACTGTGGCAGAAACCCAGAGCAGCACAGAGACCCCAGCTGACCAGTGGATTCAAACCCAAGACATTCTTGTTGTGAAACAACAGTGTTATCCACTAAACCATCATGTTAACTGCTAATGTTAAAATATTTTTTTAAATAAATGTTAAAATTGAAAACAAAAAACAGTATTCAGTGTGCATATGACAGACTGAACCGTCATAAAAAGGGCTCTGGTACTTTTCCCCACCACACTTTTTATTGGAAAAATATAAAAACCCTGGCAAATTGTGACAATTTGTCTCAATTACACTAACTGCAGATAGTGTGAGCTCGAGAATATGATCCCAATATAAAAGTGACAGGCAAAATTGACCAAATTACAGTTATATTAAAAATGATTCCCCCTGCATAGAAACGATGGATTCAGCACTAAAGATAAAGCCCAATTTTCCCAGAAACTGCATCTGAAAATCCATTGGACAAGACAACTGGAGGGAGAGAGAGACTGAGAGAGGTCTCACAAAGGGACTTTGGTTCAATAAAAGGCAAAACGAAACGCACCAAGAAAAAAAAACAAGAATGAAATTTCCATTGATTGTTATCAGTGGTTTCCCAGGGAGTGCTCCTCAGGGAAAAAGATCGGCCTGAACTATGGTCCGATCAGCCAAACAGTTGGCTCTACTAAGAGCTCGTCTCCACGGACCCGCCAATTATTTAGGCTAAGAAACTTTAGTGCTTTTTAAAAAGTACAATAAAGATGGTTTGATGCTACATATTGATCATAGTAATCATGCCTAGACAGTCTCCTTTACCTCTACTCTATCTCTACTACTTTTACTGTATACTGTGTGTGTTTGGGTTTGTGCATTTGTGTATGCACACAGTCTTCAAATTAAACTTCCATCATTTAAGGTTAATCGCTTTACACTCTTGGGATCATCATATAAGTCCTAAGACATACGTTCACTCTTAGGCTACGTCCACACTAGTCCGGATCTTTTGGAAAACGGAGCTTTCCTGGAAAAGCGATCCCCGTCCACACTATCGTTTTTATTCGTTTTTCACACCTTTGCGCGTCCAGTACCGCGCATGCGTGAAATGTTAGACGAGCCGACCTGCCTGTTGTTTATTTACTTTCCGGCTCTTTAAAACGAGCGGCGAAATGGCGAGACAAAGCACCGAATGTGTCAAATGGAATGATAATGAGGTGGAGCTGTTGCTCCGAGTCACAAATGAGTTCATATTAATCTTCAACACGGCCACTAAAAACTTATTGACTGAAACTAAACTGAAACTGAGCAAACAAAACGACAAAACAACTGCGGTACGATGCCGTCAGACCGTCTTAGTTAAAGTGGTCACATGACTGCATCATATGACTAACATACGTCATCGTTTTAAAAAATCTCCGTTTTGGCCGTCCACACTACGCGAAAACGCTGCGTTTA
>VUQR01031636.1:0-12599 GCA_015108515.1 Hemichromis elongatus | reverse complement strand
GGAGCCTCTGGGGGGGGGGTGGCTTTTAGAACTGTTGTCTCTATAAACACAATTTATTTGTAACCATTCAGTAGTCAATTTGAAAGCTCTGTTAAGATGTTGAATCTCAAGAGTGGTGATATTAAAGGATATAAGTCTGTCTTTCTGCAGCGCTGAACACTTGGAGCTAGTGTGGTTTACCTTAGCCAGGGATGTAGCAGCAGGCTGCACAAACACTGTGTACTAATGAGAGGAATCTGCATGATGTGTGTGGGTGGACATGAGTATAATAAATCCCCAAAAGCATGCAACAGTAGGCGTGCTGATGATTAATAACGTTGATGGACATGTTCCGGCATTGTATGATTTTTATTTCTTTCCTTTTCCTCTGGTGTTGTTGTTGCTTTCCTCGCAAAATGTTCCAGTGTGTCATGTTTGTTGCTATAGCAACGTCATCTGTTGCTGCATGGGTGTGAGTGCCTGTCGAAGAGGTAAAAAGGTAGCTGATGATGATATGTCCACCATACCAGCAGTATGGGTGGGAATCACAGACTATGACTTCTAGTTTTTATGTTCGAATGCAAAACTGACCACACAAAGCAGGGATAAAAAAAAAAAACAGCCCAAAGACAGTAAAAGCAATCGAATGAAGTCTACAGTGCTACAGGCCTGACTGCTCACCACTGACTTTGTTACCTATTGAAATTCGGTGTCTCAGTAGTTATACCATCACCCCCGGTTCTGTGTTAGCTCAGCGTTTGCATACTGTCTGCGCAGATGCTTACAAAGAGGTGTTCTCTTGTGCATTCGTGTCTGTACCTCCAGTCCTCAACGCTGTAAGACCACTTTACCATTTTCCTCTTTATCCACCTGCTAAAAAAGCTAATTGCTCAAACAGAAAAGCAGAGCTGCATGTTTGAATCTCTGTACAGATGAGTAATGAAAACACCAAAAAGGTATTTTTTATGTCTGTCTTCCAGCATGAAGCAAAAGCAGCGCATAAATATGTGTTCAATTTTTATAATAGTGTATGCCAAAGGAAAGTCGGTATCCATGTCCCGGTGCTCTGCAGATAAATCCATTGTCATTCTCAAACACTAATCATTGGGGTTAGGGTTATTAAAATTTTCTAAACAGCCATTGTCCGTCCAAAATCAGGTCATACATGTAGAGAATCTTGATCTCCACTCTAGCTCAACAAACAAATATGAACAAATATTTAGTGAAATTAATAATGTATTTACAGAAATAACATGTTATTCCAAAAACACCAGCCTGCTACTTGGAATTGGCTAATCAATCAATCCTTAAGTGGAAAATCACATTCTCCCAGTTGACCATGTAAGCTAGCATTAGCATTAGCTTTGCCAAAGCTACAAAGTTATTTCCACTGAAAAGCAGAAGCTCACCCACAACATCACTCTTTCAGTTGTTCACTAAAATCCTGTCTTGATTTAGTTTGAGTAGATGGGTTGATGTAATCTTCAGTATCTTATGAACATCTAAAGAGCATCTTACCTGCCTATGTTAGCTACACGTTTGTCTTCTGCTGCTTCTTAACTTGCTAATCTGAACACAGGTTTAGTTCATATGTATAAAACTTCTTACGACAACACAACTGGCAGCCTCAGATCACACTGCTAACAGAAAAAAGTGTTACTGAAAGTAAGGAGCTTCTTATGACACCAAACTAGTTATTAAGAGAAATGTTGGGAAGCAAAAAAAACCAAAACTATTCATGCAGTGAGTTTTTCCACAGAATCTGCAAGGCCACTGAACAAAGCAAGCATGGTTCATTCTCAGGTCTTGAACATTTTTATGATAGTTTTAGTATGAAAATCTACGAGTACAACGGTAAAAGTTTATAAGTTTTTTGCTAAAAAAACATGTGAAAAAATTTCCATTGCAGTTCCTATTGACGAAATTAACAGTGCATACCATGTCGTCCTAATTAAAACTAGTGAAGTGCGATGCATGGCTGCAGGTAACCTAAACGGGAAAAGGTGACTGAATGAAAAGAATAAATGAGACTAGAGTAAACCCGGTGGTAATGGTGAGGTTGTTTCCAGGTAAAAAGATAGGGAATGATTTCCTTTTAATATGCTTCTATTCTGGAGCTGCCTCTCTGCCTCTCTTACCCCTGCTGTCAGTCACCTTTGTCCGTTTTCCACTTTCTCCATCTCGTCTTATCATTATTCTGCTTTCCTTTCTCCCTTCAGCTCTCAGAGTAGCATTACAGCTTTAAGGTTTTCTGTGCTTTTGACATATCTGTCACTACATTGTTAAGTAGGGAGTTGTGCAGTTACAGCACACTGACTAATAGCTTTTTGAGTGCTACTAGCTATGATTCAAAACTTGGTTTACAGAGTTTCTCAGCAAAAAGTTTACCTCATAACAGAAGTTACAGAACACTGTGGACAAATGATGTTTTCTCATTTCACCAGAATATATATTCAGCAAAAAAAAAAAAGTTTTGTATGTTTTTAGGAAATCATAGTCTAGATGTTGCCTTGTATTGCATGTAGCATTTTGCTTTTGGCAGGCATGGACACTGGAAGCAATTTAAAGGAGCTAAAGTGCCTTCTTTCAGACAAGTGAGGGAGTGAAATAAAACCAACAATTACATGTGGATGGCAAACTAATGAAAAAAACTGGGATTATTAACAATATTAAACAACACTTAGGGTGGACCATAGTACATCGCCTTACTACGCGTTGTAAATTTTAATTCATTTTTTCTTATGAAGACTCATTTTAGGCTTTCTAGGTGACACCATGCTCGACATTCTCAGTCATCTTCATTATCACTTCCTCCAAGATGTGATCGAAGTGCTGCAAGGTTCAGACGTTTTGGGTGAAACTTCGCTCTTTGCAGTGAACGCCCCAGCTTGGTGCTTTTTCGTTTAGGATTTATTTTCACTTCGTGTGGGTTGAGACATTTTTATACCCAACACCTGAAATTAATCGTGGCAAATATGGCATCCCGCTGTGTCTCTTTGTGGGGGTGTGACACTGTTCTCAGCCCAAGCCACAATTTGTTATTCATGCAGAAGCAGCTGTATTTTTGAGTTCAGCTCATGTATCAGCCGGTGCTGTGCTCACGCATACACACATGCTGGAGTGACACCGATGCTCAGTTAAATCAATCGCAGACACGCCAATATGTCTTTCTGTTTTAGAATGCTGATGTTTGTCTTCCAGTCCTTGGCGATCAACACGATCAGTTCAACCCCAGAGAATCGTGGAAGCTGTAGCATTTAAAGGTCAACAGCCAATAAGAGCCCTCTTTGCTGGAGGTCAGAACCAATCAGCAGCTCCCTGATGGCATGATTCATTTCACTTTACAATCTTTCACATTCCTGCATCCTCTCTGCGGCACAAACACAACTCATAAAGTTCGGTCCCGGCCGGGAGGTGACTGAACATATTAATGTATTTTATGACGTCCAGTTGTTAGCGTTCAAGGTTCCTCCGTCCTTTCAGCTCTCCCCGTAGGTGGTCGTGCTGTTTCTCTGGTCAAGAGTTTGGTTTCATCGCTGTGACGAGAGAGTCTGAGAGACAGAGAGATGACAGTTTTAAAAAAGATGAGGCCTGAGTTTATGTCCTTCAGTATAGTTGAGATTTTCTTCCTCGATTGATTCATTTTCATTCTGTTTTACTTTAGTTACCCCTTTCAAATATTCCGACTCTCCCTCTGGCTACTGACCCCCTTATTCGTCTGTCCCGTGTCTTCCCTAATCCCCTTTTCTCTGCTGTCACTTTGCCTTTCTGCCTCCTATATGTAAGCTACTTACTTCCTGGCACCTCCCCCTATTGTCATCTTCACGTCTCCACTTTTCCACGTTTTCTTCCCTCCTATTTCCACCTCCTTTTCCTTCTTGCTCTCTTGTTGTTTTTCTTTGTTTATATTTTTCCAGTTTCACGTCTTATCCAGTGTCTTTCTTCAAGTTTACCTTTCCCCTCATCTTCTCTAGATTTACTAAATCTCCCATCTCCTCCCCTGTATCTCTTCCATTCAGCTGTATGATTTGGGCTCCCCAGCCGACTCGCAGTCCAGCTCTCCAGGCTGCCTGACCACAGATAGCAGCTGTGTCAACATGGGCTATCCATCCTGTGGCCACCGGGGTCGCTGTCACGGTGAGTGGGGCTCCTTCAGCTGCCAGTGTATACCCGGATACACAGGACACCAGTGTGAAGAAGGTATGCCAATTTTTTTTATTCTTTTTTACAAAATGCAATAAAGGTTGACTGTAACATTAAAAACAAAATAAAATCATCCTAAAAGATCATTTGCTCCTTGGCTAAATACTTGTTGACTATGTCAGTTCACAGTATTTGAAACTAACACATGTTTGGTCATTGTTGGACAAAGAGTTTGTGCTTTCACAGAATCGCACTAAACGGTAAAATGGTCCTTCCTAGCTTATCGCTTCAGCTGTGTAGCATGTTACAGGCTGTTTCCTCTAACAGCTTCAAGAGCAGCTTTATTTTCAGTGTAATGTTTTGGACTTCAAGGCTATAGTAAACGCGGCTGTCAGAAAATTTACGGTGAACATTCCCATAAATATTGTTGACGAGAACCCCCCCGTTTTGTTACCGGGTAACCTAGACTGTAAAACAGAATAAAGGCTGTGTGGCTCCAAGGCCACAACAACTATGGCAGAGGACGCAGCAGCTGAGGGTGAACCAAAGCATTTAATAAATCAGCTGAGCGCTTCAGTTAAGCCGTTTTTAAACGAGCAGCCCTGAACTTTTCCAAGACCCAACCGGACTAGACATATTCTGATCTTTAACTTCTCAGCTCCCTTACACAAAGTTTGTGTTAATGTAAGTTTGTGCCTGTGTGCGACTAGTGCAGCCAAAGGTGCCGTGCAATTAGCACTGTGAAGTGGGCATGATGTGTGGCATCTACCACATGCTGTATCCTGGCAGCTCCACGACACATCACATTTTGGATGTCTGAACACATGTGAAAGCGGACTATTTCCTGCTGCGTGTTGCATGTGTGAAAGCTCAACTGGGGGAAATAATTCAACTTTATTCTCCTGGAAATGCCAGAAGTCGACGTGTTGAAATAGTTTTAGTGGCATTCGTTTCATTTCAGTTTTGTTTGCATAGCCCTGAATCGCAGCAGTCTCCTGAAGATACTTTATATTGAACGGTAAAGAGCCTAAAATAGCAGAGAGAGACTCGAGCTATCAAGTGACTCCCTTTGAGGACGCACTTGTGTCAGTGGGTAGGAGCAACTCTATTTCACAGGGACATAAGAGCAGCCAGGACACATAATCTCTCCAACATGTCCTCTTTAAGTTTGACATGCCCTAAACACATCTGTAATCCAGGAGGCATCCTGGTGAGATCCCCATACCACCTGTTACTGTGGAGAAGCAGCATCTCCTGAATAACTGAGCTCTTGACCCTAACTTTACGGTTGAACCCAGACACGAGGTTATGTCTGCTCCATTGTATGTTGTTCTTATTCTTTCAGTCACTCCCAGAAGCCCGTGGCTTTAGGTGAGGGTCAGAGAGCAAGTCAACAAGTAAATCGACAGCTTTAGCGTCACGCTCAGCTTTCTCTTCACTGCAATGAACAGCGTGCCGATGCATCAGTTAATCTCCTGCTCTGCTTTACTCCACTCTCACTTGTGAACAAGACCCTAATATACTTGAACCCTTCCACTTAATGCGTCAACTAATCCTTAACCTGGAGTAGGCAATTAACCCATTTCTGACTGAGAGCCACAGCCTCAGACTTGTAGGTGCTGATTCTCAGTCCAGCTACACTCAGCACAGCAAATTGTCCCAGGATGAGCTGGAGGTCACCACTGAATAGACCCAGCAGGGTCACACCGTCTGCAAAAAGTAGAGACGAGATCTGGAGACTACCAGACATCACTGCTTTCACTCATTGGCCGAGTAAACAACGGGAATAATGGGCTGTAAGAAGCTTTGGAGCGATACCCTGGACAATGCCAGTTTGCCACGACAATGCTCCACGTCTATGTATATATATAGAAAAGGAGCATTTATATAAGCGCAGGCAAGGATGGATCAAGAAGAGACTGACAGCACTCCATCAGTTTCCAATCTCAGAAGTACACTGCAGTGTAATTTTTGTTTTACCCACCAAGCAACCTACATTGCCCCTTGGCTTTGTTCCTTATGGCCTAAAGAAGATGGCTTCTTCTGAGCTTCTCTGCGCTGGCCGTGTGGTTTCGGAGACAATTGGCTTACTGCAGACTTTTATTGGACTGAGATTGGCTCTTTAATGGCTCTGGTCCTACGAGGCCTCTCGCACACATCCTTGGAGTTGAGGAGGACACCTCAAGTGATGCTTTCTGCTGATCGCAGCACACCAGTCCGGGCTTCACGGTCGTCTTTGGTTTCTGCCTCCTATTTCACAGTGAGACTCAGACACGACTCGAATGTAGAATCTGAAACCGTAACAGGACGAGATTTGGTGTGCAAGTCTGTACAAATGGATCTTTTTTCCCCCGTTATGTCTTATATGACAAATAGCCCCCAGTCCTTAACAGATTAAACCATCTGTGTTTAACATGCAGCCCGGTTCCAATTTACCCCACTGGATTGCTTTGCAAAGTAAGAAAATTGCAGGGAAGTCTTTTTTTTATTTGTTTTTTAGAATAACACTGGGGCTCCTGGTGTGATATGCAGTATTACTATTTATTCTTTCATTTTTTTTTATTTAAATATTTGCCCTTTACTCAGTAGATGTCTACATGGAAAACAAATACCCCCACTTCTACTTCAAAGTATTTTGTGTATTTGACAAGCCATCTATGAATAACGTGAGACTGTTGGTGTAAAATTGATGGTGTTATGTTTTTAAATAAACAGCCCCGCGGCCTTGAGAGGCAAAGTAAAATTCGAGATGGAGTTTTGTGAGTTTTGAAGAGGACATGGCTGATCAGCTGCATATTCCATGCCTAAAAGAAATACCCGCAAAAATTGATTTGACATTGCCTTCAAGTGAGATCTCATGAACCACTCGACTTTGTCAAAGTTACAAGGAAAAGAGACAAAGAAAAGGAAGAGGTGTGAAAGCGATAGGAGAAAATTTCGCTTGCGTACGCCGTGAGACGGAAGAATGGCTCTGAGAATTTTAGGTGTGCTCGGTTTATTCTGAGTGGCGTGCTCAAAATCCACTACTGTGAAAACTTCAAACTCTTAGACAGAAGAACCCGAGCTAAACCAAACATACATATTCTATGTTGTGCATTTAACATATTCTTTCTGTCTCCAGCACCGTACTTTTTCAAACTGATTTAGCTGAAGCGACTTCTTCACTGTGGAGGAAAGCAGCATCCAAACTGTTTAAGAATTATGTTTACACACAGCACTATGTGGCTGACCTCCGTGCGTGGTTGTGTGTTTGTGTCCACCCACACCAGAGGTCCCAGAGTACTCCTTCGATGGCCACAGTCACGTGCGTTACCAGTTGGCGTCCCCGCTGCCTGCCCGGAGGACGTGGATCCAAGTCCTGGTTCGAACCCGTAAACACAGCAGCGTCCTTTTCAGTCTGATCTCAAAGGAGCAAAGTGAATACTTGCGACTGGAGGTGAGTGCAGGGAGATGGAGTCATCACTTTTCCTCGCTTTCAGAATTTTTCACTTCAGGTTGTGACTTTGGGTTTGGCTTTGTTGTGTGGAAAGCAATTTTATTTTATGTTCTCGCTTTATGTACAGTTTCAGACAGGGAACATGGTTGTTCCTCTCCTGCTCTACTCTTTATCCTGTAGCAACTGCAGGCATTTCTTATAATATGCACTTTCTCTTGCTATAATGATACCAGTGCAACAGACACTGGTTAAAAAGAGAAAAGAAGCAAAAAAAGTAATAATAACACCTGAACAAGTGCAGATATTTTCCACAAATGTAGTTTAAATTAACATAATTTGTTTCTCTAGCCATGTGTGAATTCACAGTGAACCAATATTTTTTGGCGGGTCTCTTTCCCTCTGAAAAGAGTGAGTACTTGTTAAATGTGTTTTTAGCATTTTTTTTAACATTCCCAGTGAAATGTCTGTGAAGGTTCTCCGTCATCCAGGTCATCGTAGTCTAAGGAGCTTGGAAAGAAAAGCATCTGGACTTGAAGACGTTTCACCCCTCATCTGAAAAGCTTCTTCAGTTCTAAGAGCAATTGGTGGAGAGTCCCAGATTTTTAAGCCAATTGGAAGTGTTCCCAAGAGGGTCATGGACCACCTATTGATCGTCTACCTAATCACGCAAGCTGAAGTACACTGGGACGTACACTCTCAGTGTACTTCACACCCAGCCACACTCAGACAAAGACAAACTTACTGAATGCTGTACAGGGCAGTGAGGAATGCTCACACCTCTACATTGGAGAGACCAAACAGCCGCTTCATAAACACATGACACAACATAGAAGAGCCACCTCGACGTGACGAGACTCGGCTGATCTAAAGGACAAAGGTCACTCCTTTGAGGACGCCAACGTTCATATTTTGGACAGAGAAGACAGATGGTTTGAAAGAGGAGTGAAAGAAGCCATCTATGTCCACTGTGAACGGCCATCTTTGAACAGAGGCGGTGGTTTACGACACCAACTGTCTGCCATCTGTAATCCAGTTTTGAGATCCCTGCCCAGACGCCTTAACGCCCACTCACATCCTGGCCCATCTGACCTGAGGAGATCCCATGATAGGTTGGGGCTAGGTTTCACGATGAGCTACACCCGTTTTCACACCTTGGCTCATGTGATTAGGATGGCTGAGGATGATCAGGGGGTCCGTGACCCTCTCAGGGGGACACTCCCACAGGGCTTCAAATCTGGGACTCTTCACCAATTGCTCTTAGAACTGAAGAAGACGAGAGGCGAAATGTCTTCAAGGAAACCTAAAGACGGTCAGACGCTTTCCGTTCCACGTTCTTTAGATTCCCGGTGAAGTTTTGTAGACGAAACAATCTATTTGCATTTCGTACAAAGCTTTTACCAGAATTTGTACACGTCGCATAGAATCAGATTGATTAAATATTTAAAAGTAAATAGACATTTATGTTAATCTATTATGATCACTTATGTGAATTCAAGGTCTAATGAGCCAGACAAGTCAACAAAAAATAAATGAATAAATTAAAGGCGGCACACCAACTTCAGACTTCAACCACAAAGTAAATAACTTTTTGTTTTTTTACCTTTGACTTCTTGGGGGCACCCGCCTAAGGCAGTGAGAGGAAAATCATCATCTGTTACCAAACAACAGCTCGTTTCAGGGCAGAAAAAAAGACGTTCAAAACAACATGAAACAGATGTATGTCTTTACTTCACTGTGTTTGTTTTCTGAACATTTTTTTTTCCAGCTGTTAATAGCCAGATGTTCACTTGTTGTTGCTGTTGTTTGTATGTATGCCTTCTTTTTAATTAATGCTTTCCACCCATCAGTTTATAAAATAAAATCGGTCACATCATTACACTTCACTAATCGTAGTCATCGATTAAACACATTAAACTTGGCCGGGCATGTAGAGGTTTTTCAATATACACACAGGGCGTCTGACTTCTTACACTTGTTTAGAATAATCGGTTTGTGTGCAAACACTGCAAATTATTATTTCTGAAAAATTTGAATAATTTTTATTATTTGCTAGAAAAATGGGAGAGAGGTGCAACAGCTGATTAAAACACTTGGAAACATAAACGGGAAATACAGCATATAAAGGAAAAACGGACAGAAACATCCTGGATTCTCTTACACAAGCCTTATTGTCATCTCTTAAGTAGTCTTTAGGAGTAGTTCTCCAGCCCTCCTCGGTGTCATGCTGAAAAATAAAGCTGTTGCCGATCAGATGCTTTCCACATGGTCGATCAAACCCTGATTTGACTGTATGCATTTTCCACCGTGCTTTACAAACGAGTATAGATGCTGACCGCTGCACCCGTCCCCCGACCTGAACCAAAAACATTTCAAATGTGGATTTATCACTCCGTAAGCTGCTACTGATTGTCAAACAGCA
Source organism: Hemichromis elongatus (assembly GCA_015108515.1). Lineage (NCBI taxonomy): Eukaryota > Metazoa > Chordata > Actinopteri > Cichliformes > Cichlidae > Hemichromis > Hemichromis elongatus. The sequence goes on along the minus strand of VUQR01031636.1, from coordinate 2,622 downwards.
CCTTCCCGGTTTTTTACTCGTGCCGTTTCCCGTCTTTTGCCCCCACACACGTATTGATCAAACATCTGTGTCTTAAATGATGATGATTATCCATACCATGGCAGCCATTTAAATCTCCTCTGATCTCCATCTGCCCATCCTTCCTATTCATCCGTTCCCACACTCCCTCCTAAATATCACACTGCTCCATCAGCACAGCCACATGGGGAGCGAGTACACATCGTTTATCTACCATAAATAGTGCATTTATTCCTGAGTGCAGAGCAGTGAAACATTGGAAGCCCTGCTGAGTTCTTGGTGGAAACATAACCGTTTACTGCCTGCTAAGATTATATTTTTCACTGTAATAGTTTTGATTGCTTTTAATCAGAGGAAGAAATTAGTATGTGTTACTCTTGGTTGGATACACTCTTACATTGTTAGGAGGCCTATCTGTTTGTGTATGGCTTCACATCCAACAGTATGCTTAGTAAAAGATATTACAAAACATATTACGCTTTCTTCTTTAAACGACTTTAGTCCCTCTGATTACTGATATACTTCCTGTTTTCAGTTTTTTGAGCCACTAGATTGTGCCGGAACGATTTTACGTGCATCAAATTCAATTGAATTTACAACTGTAGCCTCAAGGCACTTTATATTGCGAGGTAAGGGCCCTACAATATCAAAGAGAAAACCCCAGAAATCAGATGAGCCCTATGAGCGAGCACTCGGTGATGGTGGGATGAAACAACCAGCTCTGTTTTATGACAAAGATGCCTCTAACAGAACCAGGCTCATGGAGGGACAGCCATCTGTGGAACAAACTCGATGCCCAGGTGTTGTGTGCGCAGCACTGTCAACTTCCGGGTGACCACTTTCAAACGGAAGCCGATTGCATAGGTCACCTGGCCTGGTCAGTCTGCCTCCAAACAACCGCGGTCTGACTTGGACTGACTGTAATCACTCTCAGGCAGACTAATGAAGGTGTGCCAATAAGTGATGTTTTATTTATAAACGTAGACAGGTTTCCAACATTGCAGTCAAGCTGCACCGATGGGCACAACTCATCTGCGAATCATCTCGATAATTGCAACAGGTGGATAGGGGATCAGTTCTTTTGGTTTCCAGCTGGTTGTGCTCTGGTTATATTGCTGTATAAAAGCAAGACTGCTGTCTAATTTTCACGTGCGGCAGCAGGAATTTCTTTTCATAGATGGCAACAGATTTGCAGCTTTTGGCTAGTTCACACAGTTAATCGCGTTGCATGTAATTGGCAGTACGACCCCATTCAGTCCCAAACTGGTAGCCGACTCACTCAGTTGTTGCTGTTTTTTTTGCAGACTTGGTGCACCAAAGTCACTTTGAAGACTAAAGCTAACTGCAGGTGGTCACAGGACTGGCCTCCGTCTTCCCAACCTTTTGGAGCCACGGCACACATTTCACACCACCAAACAAAAATGTCACAAAAAGCATATTGATCGTTTTTCCCCAGTATACCTTTTTTGCTTTCTTCTGACCACTACTCATGCTTCGGCCTTCGTCTGGGTCGGACTTTTTTCTCCAGGACCCAGGTGAAGGCCCTGATTGACTATTTTTTCTTTTCAAATATTTATCTATTGCTATTAGTCGCTGCAACGCCTCACAGTATATGACTATTATGTAATTTCTTCTTCGTTGTCTTCTGTTTTACCGGCAGTTGGTAACCCATTTAATTAGAGCAGGTAGTTGTACTGCCCTCTAGTGGAAGAGAATGTAATTGTTCTGCCCGTTACTCGCACCGATCACTTAGAGTACTAATCAGGTGGAACCAGATAATCTTCCAGGGCACACCTGATCACTTCTCATGACACACCTATGTGCCGCGGCACGATTTCATTGGCAATGAGATTGCACATCCTTTGGACACTGGCAATAACAATTTTGGTCATATCACAGTCTCCAACTTTTGTTGGCCCTAGTGTCACTGTAGCGTGATGAGGATGGTTTTGAACCCTATATGCTTGTCAAAAAGGAAAGTTTTAAGCCTCATATTAAAAGTGAGGAGAGCGTTGATCCCTCCAATCCAAAATGAGAACTTTTAGAGGCTGTAGGAACCACAAGTGAGCCTGCAGTCTGAGGGTGAAGTGCTCTGTTAGGATGATGTGATACTGTGAGGTCTTCAAAATATGATGTGGCCATATTATTGGAGACCTTGCATTTTATGGTTGAGAGCGCGGATGGCTTGGGGATAGAAGCTCCTCTTGAGTCTCTCTGTCCTTGCTCGGATGGTGCGGAACCTTCTGCCGGATTGCAGAAGTGTGAACTGTTTGTTTCCAGGATGGGACGGGTCCTTCAGTATCTGTGCTGCTCTAGTCCAGCATCTCCTGGTGTAGGTGTCCTGAGGGGAGGGAGAGCAATCCTGCAGCAGCGTTCTGCTGTACGGATCACTCTCTGGAGAGCTTTTTGGTCCTTAACACAGCTGTTTCCGTACCAGGATGTGATGTTCTGTGTGAGGATGCTCTCCACAGCACCTGCGTAGAAAGTCCTGAGGATCGCTGGCGAGACCTTGAACTTCTTCAGTTGTCGGAGGTGATACAGGCGCTGCCTTTCCTTTTTGGACTTGGCCTGAATGTGGGCAGACCACGTCAGGTCTGAGGAGAT
>VUQR01031635.1:0-32847 GCA_015108515.1 Hemichromis elongatus | reverse complement strand
ATCTCCCAGTGATTTTAGAAAATATCAGGCTGCAGTGGGATGTCCCACCACTGATGGTCAAAATATGCACATTAAGTAAAACACGGACACATTCAGAACAGAAATAACATTTTTGTAACAGCCAAATTAAATTTTAAGGTGATTTAGAAAAATCCCTTCAGAGCACTGTATGTTACTGTAATGTTTTACACTGAATGACAAACTTTAGTGTTGTGTAAAGTTTAGTCTTCAGAGCTGAAAGCAGGATTTGTATTTTGAACCGTACATGTGTAAGAGATTGACTTTGTGGAGATCAGAGTACATGAGTGGGTTTCAAACACGTGGGTGTTACAGTAGATGTGGGTGGGGATGATCTGTGTCAGCCAATATTTAGCAGAAGGTGACACTGAGAATGTTCACAATCAGTCATGGAACGTCTCTGGACCGTGAGCTGGACTCTGTGTGTCCTCCTGAGCTGGATACATGTGGATCACGCGGTGGCAGAGCCGTGAGTTTGTCTTCACCGTTTGTTTGTCTGTGTGAGTTGTTCACTGCAGCAACTGTTGTATGTGTGATACTGTATGCAGGCAGTACCTGGTGGCCATTCCTGCCGTTATTGAAGCTGGAGCTGAGGCCAGATTCTGTGCAACTCTCCGACAGCCCAGTGGGACTCTGGTAATGACTGTCACTTTGATGTCCCGAGAGACGAACACGACCTTATTCACGCATACGTCAAATGAAGCATTTCAAACCTGTGTTCAGTTTAAGGTCGGCAACCAGCACTTTCACACACAAAATGCACTTGTTAGTTTTTATAGAAGGCATTATTGGCTTGTGATGGCAGATTTCCATTCTTACGTATTAATCACATATTTAATCATATCACATTAGTTATAGTAATATCACTCTCTCACTTTACTATAGTAAGAGCACTCCTGACACCAGTTTGCATGCATGTGGAATGTTAACACAGTGGGGCCATTTAATGGGAGACACTAAACAGATAGTGGGACTTGTTCTGCTTATTAGGGATGTAAATCCTTAGGTAGGGGCCCTGTTGTAAAGTTAAAGATACTCAGATGTCCTGAGAGGACCAGGGAGGTGACGGCCAAGCAGGAAACAAGGTCGAAATTAAATTTTCCACAACAGTATAAAGTTAGAATTCAGTAAATCAATCTAAGCACCTTACATGCAGATTCAACTCTGCTACACTGATGCAAACTAAATTTGATCATAAACACTGTACACCAGTCCAACACAGAGCTTTATTGTGAATTCACCACAGTACTGCAGACTAACCTGTTTATTCTGGACAAAAGTACTCAGTGTTTTCATGCTACATTTAAATAACAAAAGTTAGTACAGGCTAAAATTACGAAATTACATGTAATCTTTAAATTTGCAATTTACCAAGTGTCACTAAGTAGTCTTTACGTTTAAATATAATGTCTCTTCTTCTGCTCCTCTCCTGTCTTTTCTGACATCTTTCTCCATCTCTGAATGAAGTTAGCTCTCTTTCTTATCTCTCCCTGTGAAATACAGCAGCTGGACCTTTAACCAGCAACACACTGCATGTCAAACTGAACACAGTTTGTGCGGCTGCTGAAAATGTAAGGAGTAGTAAAATGTAGGGAGTAAAAGTAAAAAGTTGTCAGAAAAATAATACTTAAAGTACAGATACCTGAAAATTCTACTTAGTAAAGCAAAGAAGGATTTTTACTTTTTGTACTTCCAACCTGTTTATATATGAAATTCCAAAAGTCTTTAAATGCTTTTTTAAAAAATTCTTTCATTAAATGTATGCTGCCTTTTGCTCCAAGATGAATAAGTCCCAGCCCCTGTGAGGTGGATAGCAACAGGCCAAAATTTTAGTATAACAGCTTCCCAAATGCGTTTTTTTTACAGCTTTACAAAATGAAAGGAAGGCCAGGTCGTTAATTACAGCATCTCACTGCTGCTCTTTAGAACTAAATTACCCAATCAGCATGCACTTTAATAGTGGTTATGGCTAATATGCTGGTAATGTTAATGCCCACATAATTCCAACTACAACAACATAAGGGCAAAGAGCTGCACCAAAGTCTTTAGTAGAAAAAATACACTAAATGTATTAAACATATTAGTCATATTTTAATGGTTATATTATATAAATTTACTATTCACAAATGTTGATTTTCTTTATTTTGTGCCAGCAGAATAGTAAATTGCAGCCTCCATTATAAAATAATATTTAACTGTTAAGACACTGCTTGAATTACCAATTTACCCCAGGATACTGAAGTTTTTTATAGTCCGTTAACATACACAGGAAAAAAAAGAGCAAACACTAAAAGTTACTTATAAATACTGATAACACCCAAATACACACAAAAATACTACTTTTCTCAACTGTATTTTAGTGTTAAATATTTAGTCACCATAAACGTGAACAATTTCAGCCATGCAGTACGGTGCAGTCATTTTCTCTCCAAAGTTGCTTTCCAGGGAGCGGAGATTGTGGAAATTATTTTTATGTCAAAGTGAGTCATTTAAGCTCATTTTTGAATATCCATAAAGATTATGTTAAAAGTACAAGACTAAACTATGTTTAGATGGGAAGGGTAAGTTAGTCATGTCAGATATACATGAAGTGAATTTGCAAATTCAGGTTCAATATTTTCTCAATGTCTACTATATACATTAAAACACAAATATTAAGCAACCACTCTCTGATGTGTAAAATAACTCCTATATAGAAATCAAATTGTCATAATATTTACACAAGTTTATTTTAAAGCAAACTATATGATAGTTAGATGCACTTCGTATTTAGGGCAGCTTCTTGTGTTTATGTTGTGTTGTAACTTGAGGCAGAGATTATGAGCAGACTCTGGTTATGTTGTGGTTCATCAATAGATTATATCTGCAAGCAGAAAACACCGTACATTAATTTGAACAGTTTTAAAATGTCAAATCTATTTATGATTTTCATGTTACTGATGATAATGACATTGTTTCTATGCATTATTATTTTGTTGGTGGTATGATTGGGGCCCAGTTATCTGCACTATTGAATCTATAGATCAAAAGCTTGTTTGGGAAAACTCTTCAACTTTATTCTGCTCTTTGTCTTGTGTGATTTCAAGTCCTCTTTCTCATGTGACCCTTAAGCAAGACACTGAACACTCACTATAAGCTACCGTGGATAAGAGCATCAGACAGCCAACTAAATGCATCTGCACGTGTCTGCTTCCACAGATGCAATTGGGTGTGCAATGATGTGTGTTCAGAGGGTCAGTCAGTCATGAAAGCCCAGTAGGCTTGATATTCAATTACATGATTGAGTAGTTGTGAGGCAAAACTGATGGCTGATACATGCTTTGAAGTCATGTGCAATGGCTATTTTAGCTTTCATAATGAGATTGCGGAAAGAGGAGGAGGAAGCTGTGGAGCTAATGCATTTTATAGTGATGAGGCAATGTAATGTGGACAGAGAAATAAAGCAGAGGAAACATTATGACTTGCCATCTATATAGTGTAATGGATGTCTTAAGTATTCCTGTTTGTAGGATTAAAATTTTGGGAATAAACGAAACCTGTAGATTAAAGGAAAATGAATCCAGTTTAGACCCTATATGGTATGAAACACTGAAATAGGTTCTGGATCAGACAAATTGTATGCTGAAGCACTTTAGACCTGCATTCTAAATGCAGTCTATCACTAGTTGTGGTTAAGATTTCTGATCCTGCAGAAGTATCAGGGCTGAATTGATGGGCACAGCTACTTATTTTGGGTCATACTAAGTAAAATTTTAGGCCTGCTTTATAAATCTCGGTCATACTAAATTAAATATCTGTGGTATGAAACCGCATGCTTGTTGGCCATTGACTCGTCAGGCACAAGATGTTAGCCAATGAATACCCCCTTTTTTTTTAAAGAGCGAAATTATTTATCTTGAGAAAATGAGACTTTAGCATTTAATGAGAGATATCACGATAACATGTCTATCTTCTGCACTGTGTATGGTTTACGCAGAAGTGCCATAGTTATGAGTATTTATCCTTTTCCAGGAACAGGCAGAAGATAGATCTGTCCCTATGGAATTAAAGCATCCATAAAAATACATGTATATGTGTGTCTGTGTGTGTATATATTTAATTCTGGCAAAAATCTAGATATATTTTAAAAATTCTTAACCTGACAGAAAAGGCCTATTAGATTTTCTGCAAGCACTGCATCCTACATCTAAATTGCAGACTGGATTGGAAAGCAGCCATACTTACTCTTCAAAAATCAGAACTGTGAGAGAAACAAAGACTTGTTCTTCCCGAAGGCACTCATCAATCTGAATATAACAGTGATTTGTTTGTATAGATAACTTTCACCACCTGTGACACCATTCTATACTACTGCTAGCTTCAGGGTAGTAGCCCAGCTAACTATCTATAGTATAACAACAACAACAATGTCCTAGTTATGAGTATCAGACATATGTGCTATGTGTGTGTGTGTGCATGTTGCACACATGCATTTGCTCAGGTATTCATTTAGAAACCAATGAACTGTAAATGTAGATCAACACATTCATTTACTTACATAAAAAATGAATCATTTCTGGCCAAAGGATGGTAGATTTTAGCGTCCTGTATTTCTACAGAGTCCCTTTTTTCTCAGGGACATTTAGCTACTAATTCCTGATGAGAAAGATAATAACTTGAGCCAACTGCTGTCTGAGAAGATCCAAATACGCACCTTTGCTGCATATCAGTGGGAGGTCAGATTAATATCTTGCCTGGATTCCTGTCTTTTAAAATTAAATGTCTCAAAGATTATTGTAAGCTTATTATACTGTAATATATTTGCCTTGTAAAATTAAGTCCTTACAATGTCAAATATGTGTGTAGCTTTTTCTGCATGCTGTAATAAAATGTGATGGCCGCTGGCATTTATAGTAAAGAGTTTATTATTTATAAAAAAAAAGTTGAAATATATTTTATTTTTCCACAAATCTGATATAATGATTCATAACCAAGGGATGTTGAGGTCTCGTGTAAAGGCTCATCTCCTGGTATGTCCTCCACACTATTAAGACTGTGTCACGAGACACAGCAAAAAACAAAAAACAAAAATGACAGCATGTATGTACAATCCTGGATCAGCTGGATTACTATGTAACCGTAATGAGATACAGGTACCATTTTAGTCTACCAACAGTGACACAAGCATAAAGCAAAACTAGACAAAAATTAGTCTAGAGAACTGAAAACAGACCAAAGGTCTGTAGCCACCACCTGCAAAAACTTTCCCTTTTTCGGAGTTGTCTTGTCCTTGTCTCTCCAGTGCACTTTTTGTAATTTTCACTTATTCCAAAGCAGCTGAAATTGATTCACAGTGATTTATGAGTCATTACTGGGAAGACATCTCTGATATCTCTGAATTTTAACTGGCTTTGTGTCATACTGTGACGTGAATAAAACCAGGTTACCAAAATGTTGTGGCCTTAGTAAAAGACAGCTGACGAGTATGGTTTCTCATCATTTATGTACAGAATAAGAAAATTACTGGCATTTCATGCTAATAAAATAGTTGAAAGTTTGGCCTTTCCTGCAATTGTCTGTGAAACAAATTTATTTGTCACTGGATGCAAACTCGCCTACTTAAAACTCTAAAAATTCTACTTTGGGGTACAGATTAGCTTGGCGAGGGAAAAAAAAGATGCATTTTAGTGCAAATGCATCATTTGCACACCACAAATGGAAAAAAATTGGGTGTTTAATATTTCATTTTAAACAGTTAGAAGCCTCTGCTGTAGCTCAGGAGGCAGAGCAGGTTGTCTATTAATTGGAAGGTCAATGGTTTTACCCCCAGCTCTTCCAGTCCACATGCCAAAGTGTCCTTGGCCAAGATAATGAACCCCAAATTGCCCCTGAAAATGTCCATCGGCATGTGTGTGTGTTAAAGGCACAGAGTAGAAAAGCACAATAAAAGGGGTACTTTTGGTTTTTAATCTCCACCGGAAACTAGAATTGGAGGTTATGCAGTTAAATAACTGCTGCCCTTTCCTTTTTGATTATCCTCAAAGAATAAATGCGTTTGTGATCAAAGAGAGATTTGAATGTACTCATGAAAACAACACAAACACACATCTCTCCTTCTGTTTTCCTCATTCTCTAAGATGCTGCATTATATCAGAAACTACAGTATGAAAGCTTTTGGATTGACAGAATGTTGGCCCACCCCTCAGCCACTGTTATCTCACGGGTGACTGAGCCAGGTGTGTGTAATCAATGAGTCTAATTAGGAGGTTGTTTACCAAACTGCTGATATGCACTGGCCTTTTCACATTGTTTTTCTGGGGCAGGGCAAACCCATATGGGGATACAGCCTGCATAATCTCACCTAGAAAGAGAGCACACAGCCGGGCCTAGCATCACAAATGCAGTGCAATATATATGCAATGGACAAAGACTTGCATACACACCTAAATTAAGCATCAAGCGATAAGGTTGGCTGCTAAATTTTAATGTTGACGTCTTAGAAGTCAATGAAGTGGTTGTAGTTATATTTAAATGGCAGTGCAATCCAAAGTCTGCAGAAAGGAGAGACTCGGCAAAGCTTAATAATATGGTCACAGTTCGAAACACTCACACTCAAAATTAGATGATTTTGGAATATTATTCTCATTATCAGTCATTCTGAAAACTCTTAAAGCTCCTCACCACATACACACTCATTAAATGAAGGCAGTGGAAGCCAGTGCATTCAAAAGTCCTCAGTCTAGTTACAGATCAAAACCGAATAAACTGACGTGATAAAATTTCAATAATACATGTCCCTAAATATTTAAAAGAAGTTTACCTTTAGAAGAGTTTACCTTCATTGTGTGAAGACCAGTGCACACCAAGATCAACCACGTATTTTGTATATTAGTTTGTGATAACAGTGTTGCCTGACAATAAGGGAGCCCTGAAGTTAATCACGGGAGGCTTATGAGTCTCGAGTGGGTTTGCTCAAGAGTGGTCACGCATTGTGCGCACATAATTACACCTTTGGAGTGGCTTGAAGTTAAATGTAATGTTACGGTGATGTTTCTGCTCACAGTTTATTGTTGCTGCAACCAAAGAAGCAGTGATTGGAGTTGGGAAACAATGAACAGATAATTGAAGTAGAGACGGAGAGTGAATTAAATGAGAACAAATCAGAGCAGACTCTGGGAAGGGAAAAAGAGGGGGAAAAAGCAGAGAGGAAAAAAAAAACAAAGACGGGTGAAAGGAGAGAAACAACAGTTCCCCTGGGTCTGAACAAAGGCCTACACTTATTTTCATCATGGTAGAAGCTGGAGGTAACTTGTAAGTCAGAGAAGCAGTGAAGTCTTTTTCTACAACTGTGTGAATTTTGTGTGTGTATGTGTGTTTGTGTGTGTTCAGATGAAGAACGTTATGGTTGACCAGGCACTCATTGTGTGGGCCGACACAGCAGGCAGCGAGGGCACCAGAGCTGGAGAACACATTTAGTCTCAGAAGGCTGCCTCTGTCTTAACCTGCTGCTCAGCTGTTCTGAAGATACTGGCCTTTGACTCTCTCCCTCTCCCCCTTCTCTTTCTCTTTCTTTAACAATTATTTTCTTTCCTCTATATTCTATAGTGCTTTCTCTCTTCTTACTATATTGTTCTATATCTTATATCCTATCCTACTCTCTCCTTTTGCTCTGACTTTCAATCTACATCATCAAACTGTGACTTCTTTCTGGGCGGTGACACTCACTTGGTGACACAATTTCCCCTCAACTCCTTGGAAAGTAGGTGTCCAGTAGCGGAAGGTGTCCAATCTTGCACATGTCAGTGCACGTGTAGCTCAGCCTGCAAAAATGACAGAGAGAAGTACTCACATAAAAAGAACAACAACAACAACATCACAGTGGCACAATACACGATACAAATTGAGCCAGTGTGATAAGTGTCTGTCAGCTGTGAAATTCTCTACTTCAAAGATGAAGAAGCACCTGCAAGCTAAGCAGGTGGCAGCTGACTGAGGAGAATGATGGTGGTGATACAGATTTCAAATGGCAACAGTGGATTTAGTTTAGTTAATGCTGTCACTTCAAGGGAAACCAATGAGGATGCTCTTGATTATGTGGTGGAGGAGATGTTACAAGTATCAGCAGCCCAAGCAATCAGGTAGAGTCAATAGATTTATAGGTAAGCGTGCAGTAGTATAATTCCTTTCAGACAATGGAACCAGAAAGCATAAAAGTGTTCATTTTTTGTAACAGAAAAGTACAAAAAATGTTACTTACCCAGTTGGTAACATTGTATTGTAAGGAAATTTAAGTTTTTAATGACAATAACTTTAATTATAATTACAATAATTTTTTAGTCACCTGTGTAATGTTATTCAATGTAACTCTTTGTAACTCTGCTTGGATGTCAACAGGTCCAGGTGCAAGTAATGGTTGCCATAGTGATTCTTGCTGGGTTGCATTGCAGACTGGAGCAACTTACTTCAACACACAGTTACATTTCATTGAGACATTGACTGTAGTTCTCGTGGTATTTATGACTGAAACAAAGGAGGAAGTAAGGTGAGTTAATTACAGAGCCATAGTCTGTATAGGGACAGGGAGTGGATCTCACTTATGGTTACCAAACAGTATTTAACATTTCTTTGAATCCATAATCTTATTGTGATTGTTTTTCTTTTGGCATTTTAACAAAAGAAAAAAAAACTTTTTCTTTTTTTTTTTATTTATTATTTTGCGCTTGAATTTAACCTACGATTCCCACCACAGACACTAAGGAGCCACTGTTAGAGTGTAATGACCTAACAAATAGCAAATGAGGGAAATATGCAATGTTAACAATTAGATTTAACTGCAAACTGCACAAGTTTTATTGACAAGTTTTAAACATTTCTTTCATAGTCCGCCAGTTTTAACAGGCTAAAAAGAACTTAACAAACTCATTAGTAATTTTAAATAAAAGGCTTGTTTTAATATTTGCTTATTTTACAGTCAGTCAGTGCCTTCTGTGGACATCACTAAATGCATCTCCCTTAAGATCCTCTGCCAGGCCTTTGCTGCAGACACATTTAGTTGCTTAATGTTTGTGGGTCTTTTTGTATTCTGTGTTGTATGTATTAACTGAAAAGACGCTCTGCTGGGCTAAGATTCGGTGACACTTCCTGGCTTGGGAAACTCAAGGCAAAGAAACTGCTTTTCAGTCAATTGTCCAATTAGTTTTAAGATTATGTATAAAAATGCCTGCAAATCATAAAATGTTAATGCAAAACTTTTGTTAAACCTCTTCAATCAAAGTTGAAAGTCTGAGCATCAGTTAAATCTTGCCCATTTGATTTAAAATCCATTGTCCAAAAAATGATGGACCTAAATGTACAATCGACATTACTGTGTTCTCTGAGATCATCTTTTCAGTATTTTATATGACTAGAAATAAGAGAAAACACACACTGAAAACATTTCAGCTATCTGGGAATCAAAGCGGCAATGCTTTTCAGAACATTCGCATGTTCATCCAAGCCACTCAGCAATCCAGTCGTCCCACTAAAGTGTATTTAATTTGACTGAGAGGCACACAGAGAGACAATTTGAACTTTCAGCACCATGTTTGCAGCTGAGCAAACAGAATTAGTATAGAAATAATTGAAACATCACTTAATTAGTATTAGAAGCAATAGAAGTGGTCGCAGAGGGAAAAAGTGTACTTGGGACTGCAGCTGAGTGTGTGTCTCTGTGCCTAATTAAACCTGCTCAGTCACATGTAGTGACTACGGTACTTGAAACACAGTCATTGCACCACCTTCTTAGACACTTTTACATATTTGAATACATTTTCACAGGTAGGATTTTCTGCTTGACATCTACATCCTTTGATGCAATAATTTTGCTCAAAATTGATTTTGAAGTGACTGGATGCATATATTTAACAATCAAGACATTTTATAGGTAGTCTGGATTTCACAATACAGGTAAAATGAATTTCTTCTGCTTAAATATATAAAAAATACACATGTAATGCATTATGGCAAAAATATCTAATGACAGAAAATCCAAAAGCTGTAGAAGGAATTATTTATTAAAAGAATGTAACAATAATTGGTTAATTATTACTTTGATAATGTGTTTTCTTTTTTTCTCATGTTCTAGCCTTTGCTATTGTCCAGCCTTTCTCTGTTTGTGTTTTACCATGTGTCCTGCTGGGAGTCTCATATTGTGATTTACCGGTCCATTTTGATTCTTGTTTCCTGTGGTAAGAAAATGCTAATGAACAGCACAGCACTAGCGAGTGCTTCTCCTCTCTCTGCAGAAATGATGTGATGTTATTTTCTGCCATGAGAGTGGATAATAGAATTCCTTTCCCTACTGTTATCTTTCTTTTTCTCGGCTATACCGTTTCTTCCCCACCACATCCTGTCTCCTTTCCGCTCTCCTTCCCTTGTCTCACTGCCCTGTATTTTTGTTTGTGTGCATATTGTTTTGAGGATTATTATTAGCTATCAAATCAAATTCATAAATATTTCCTGCTTCATAACAGGCCAGACAATTCATGAGAGAAGAGATGGCGGACGGAGGCTCTGCCGGCTCCACTGAATGAAAATTATCAAGTCATTTCCATCACCACTGGTGCTCATTTACAGATTTCTCATAGAAATAAATTATAGAGCAAGAATAATAACTTTAGATGGCATTTATATGCTATGAAAAGCTTTTGTTTTTAATAGTAATGACTGGAAAAAGAAGATTACTTTATGCCCTAAAATCTGGTTATCCTGTGCAAGAGCTTCATCTGAATAGGGGTGGCTGTAGCTCAGGTGGTAGAACAGGTTGCCTAAAAACCGGAAGGTTGATGTTTCAACTCTAGTCTGCTCCAGACTGCATGCCAAATATCCTTGGGAAAGATATTCATCCCAAGTTACTCTCCGATGCATCCATCTGAGTGTGAATGTGTGTATGACTGTTAGTTAGATAGCACTAAAAACCTAGAAAAGTGCTGGTGTGAATGGGTGTGACTGGGTTAATGAACGAGTTGTGTAAAACGCTAATATAAGAACCAGTCCATTTACCATGTTGTGAAAAGTTTAGCTGAAACAACAAGTGTTATATATAAGGTATAGAGCTTTTTTAAACAGTGATTTGACTCAACCTTTAAATGGTGTGGACTAAAAGTATTTATACATCACAGCTTGTGGTTTAAATGTCTTTTAACAGACATCTGTTTACATATACAGTTGATCGGAACAGGCACAGGATAAATGAGAAATAGATTATTTGGATGGCAGGAGGATAGAACAGGTAATCCTCGAGTATTGACTGCAGATGAACTCAGTATCAGCAGTGGCATATACCACAAGGATCAAGCGTCTAATGCAGAGTGTGATCAATTGTTCTGCCAATCAATTAAAGTAACATTGCAAGGAGCAGCATGTGAGGAATAAATTAAAGACCTTTGAAATTTTCTCTGCAGGACTTAACTGAAGGGGAAAAGTGGAAAAGCCATCATGTAATTAGTCCATTTGAAAGAATAATAATGAATGGGATTGTCACATAGGCTGCTCATTTGAGACCAATAATAGATCATATAATTAGCATATGGTTAGAATCACAGTCTTTTTTCCCCCCATTGTAATTAATGATTTGGTTGAATGGACTATCCACAAAGATCTAAAACCTCATGGGCTGAAGCTCAGAGCGTACCGTTCATAGAAATACATTTAAACCAGTGGAAATACTTTTACAATGAAATATGTTGCAAATTTTAAAGTAGATGATAAAGACTACAGTTTGTGACATCAGGTTATAGCATCAGTGAGATGGGTTCATCTTAATTTGTCATTTTGGAATATTCAGGGTTACAGCTGTGATTAAAAGTGTTTTACCCCCCACAATGTTTTTTTTGAAAAAAATAAGTATTTATTTCCTGAATAAACCTTAACCAGTGTTAAAGTAGAAACTGAGTGAAAAATATAAATAAACAAATGGGGAAAGAGAAATCCAAAAAAAAGTCAAAAACATAAAGGTACCAGTGGGACAGAAACAACAATGTCAAGGCTGATAAACCTGTTAGCTACAGTCATGTGAAAAAGAAAGTTTTCCTATGACTATGCAGACCTGTGAAAAATAATGTACCTTGAAGTTTTTTGTGTTTTTTTGTGGGGTTTTTTTTTTTGCTGTGACTTTTTATATTTTGGCCCACTCATTCTCTACTGAGGTTTATGGGCATTTGTTTAAGTACAGTTCTCTACCACAGCATTTAAAGGTTGCGGTCGAGTCTTTGACTGGGCCCCTGCAACACCCTGAATCTCTTCTTGTTCAATCATTCTGTTGTAGATTTACTGATGTGCTTTAGATTACTGTCACATTTCAAGGACCAATTTGGTCCAAATTTTTGTTGTCAGACCAGTGGACTCACATTTGACTCTAGAATGCTTTGTAACACATGGTTCTAGTAACTTGACCAACACTGCTCAAGGTACCCAGGTCCTGTGGCTGTACTTGACAGCTGACATGAGGTGCTGGTGCTGACATTCTGTGTTAAATATGGTGCTGTTGCATGATGGTCAAACATTTTCAACTTTGGCATCATCTCTCCAAAGGATGTTGCTCCAGAAGTCTTGTGATTTGTTCAGACGCAACTGCAAACCTGAGGTTCGTTTCTATGTTCTTTCTTTCCAAATAAAACATACTTGTTCAATCTTTTTTTCTATTTTTGCTGTGAACTACATCTGAGATGTAGGTTTCTTAGGTTTTTCTGTGAGCACTGCACAGTCTGACCTTGGGGAGAATTTACTGGTGACTTCCACTTTTGGAGAAAGTGTGCCATTTTGTTAGCACACAACTAGATGCTCCAGATCAGCAAAACTAAAACTATCATAACCAGAATTTCTAAACAATTCTGGTCTTACAGAGTACAAGTTATAAAGTGCATTTCATTTGCAGAACTTGACTGCATAGAGACCTGTGACTGCTACCCTCCAAGGCTCCAAACCTAGACTTTTTAAGTCTGCAAAACAGAGCCATTATCTCTAGAATGGTGTGTGAAGGCATCAACTCCAAAGAAAACCTTCTGTGTATCAAGGACACCCATAAACAGTCTTGTAAACTATTGCAGATTGATGTGTTAGGTTAAGAGTCCAGAGTGGCTAAAGACAGAGGCTAATTACTAGAGGAAAAGCAAAACATGTCAGAACATCTCAAGTGTTTTGAGATACAGACCAAAAGAAGAAAGATTTCCATATTTGCCAAAAATTGCCTCCACACTGACATTTAATTCTTTCGCATTCTGCCAAACTGAACTGCTCATAAGAAGTACTTATTAATTTTTCATCTTGGTTCTTTAAATATGTGCTTTACACTATGAAGATAAGCTCCCTTAATTTTGAGGCATAAGCTACTTAGCTGGCGTTTGACAAAAACAAAACAGACGTTGAAGCAACAGATGATGAACGTTTGAAAGTCTGTCATATCACCTCAGTCCCGATCAATTAAAATCCTACCGAACACACAGATTCTCTCTCCAGTACAATGACATGCAAATACTTTGGTACATTCATATACATAAACACACCACTGAGATCTTCTCATATATATGCATTGACAATGCAGCATCAGCTAGCACCAATTTAGACCTTAATGGGGAAAAATGCTTGTCTTTTTGCTGCCATCATGATAACACAAGATGGTGAAAACAAAGGCAAGCTGTGCATGCTTATAGAAGTAATTTCCATATCTGATGTTTGTATTTATGCTATGTTGTGGAGAGAGATAAACATAGTGTATTTAGGGCTTGTTTTCTATCTCTCTGTTTTTAATGCATCCAATGTTTTTTTTCCATCCTGCTGCTCACTGAGCTATTTCCCATGCCACTTTAATAGATGCATCTCGCTTATTTCGGGGCTGTACTCACATGATTTCAGAATTATGGTGGCAATACTGGAGAATAAGAAAACCAAATGGTGCTGTTGTCTGTAGAAGGAGAGAGGCATCCATCATGCTAAGAACAGAATAAAGGGCAGCAATGGGAGTAATTATCTGTGGTAAAAGACAATGATGTCTGACTGTAGAAGAACCTCATGAGCGAAAAACACTGTAAACCCAGTGACTTTTTTATCAGCTGAGACCCCGAATTAAATAAGGCACATTTAGTAGACGCCTCAGTCAGCTCAGTAGTTCAGTACAAATAACTAATACATTTGACAATTACACTGAATTTCACGGCACGCCTACCAGATAAAAAAATAGTTTTAATTTCAACTCTAGCTTTTCCAAATAATTACAAATGTAGTTTCCATAGGGTTGGCGTGCATTTAATTATACACTAACCAGCCTTGTTGTTATAATACCTATTTAGGTACACCTTATCAACACCAGGGTGGGCCCCTTTTGCCTTCTGAACTGCTTTAATTCTTCATGGCACAGATTCAACAAGGTGCTGGAACATCCCTCAGAGACTTGGGTCTAAATTGACCTGATAGCGTCGCACAGTTACTGGAAATTTGTTGGCTGCACATCCATCTATCTCCTGTTCCACCCCATCCCAAAGGTGCTCTACTGGATTAAGATCTGGCAATTCTTGAGACCGTTTGAGTACAGTGAAATCAGTGACATGTTCACAAAAACAATTTAACGTGATCTGAGCTTTGTGGCACAAAATGTTATCCTGCTGTAAGCAGCCATCAGAAGCTGGGTACACTATGGCTATAAAGGGATGGACATGGTCAGCACCAATACTCAGGTAGGCTGCTGTGTTTAAATGATGCATGGTTAGTACTAACAAGCTCAGAATGTGCCAGGATTATATCCCCACACTATTATACCACCCTAAACTGTTTGTACAAGGCAGGATCTATCCATATTTCCATGTTGTTTATACCATATTGTGCATTTAGAGATGTTCTTCTGCATAACTTAGCTGTAACCATTGGTTGCTTGAGTTTCTGTTGTCTTCCTAGCAGCTTGAAGTAGTCTGGCAATTCTCCTCTGACCTCTGGCATAAACAGGACATTTTCACCCACAGAAAGCTTACTGGGTATTTTCTCTTTTTCAGAGCATTATCTATTAACCATAGAGAGATACTCAGATACCCTAGAATCTAAAGCAATGCTGCTTTGATCATCTTTCTTCCCCATTATTATACTCTCGACCCCGGCTACATGCCTAAATACACTGAGATGCTGACATGTGATCGGCTAATTAGATAGTAACACTAATAAGCTGTTAAACAGATGTACCTAAAGTAGCCAGTAAGTCTTTATATAATCATGCAGATATGCAGTTCATCTGCATCAATAGATGCACTAAATTCAGTATGTGAATTGCCTAGAAATCAATAGAAATGCTGCAGAGGAAGGAACTGCCAAGGAAGCCAAGAGAAAGCAAAAGAAGGAAAAAGGAATAGAGGAGGTGTGAGTTTGTGAGTGGCATTAATGTTCCTCACAATTAGATGATCCCGAATAATTTGAAACTAGAATTCCTCATTAAAACCATCTCAAATTTGAGGTCCACGATCAGCCTTTAAATCAGATCTGAACAGTTCAGTAAACATACAAAAGGCAAAGGGAAGTCAAGGTCACAACAGGCATATCTACTTTGTGGTTCTCCACTGTTTCATTATTCATCAATTCAAACTTCTTGAGAATGGAAGACAGAAGCGCAGCATTATTGTTACTGTCATCAGTCGTGTCATGTTTACTAACATGGGCTTTTTTTTCTTTTTCTTTTTGAACAAAAAAGCAGTTTCAGAGGCCTAAATTGACAAAGTCTATTAAAAATAAATCACTTTGTTTTACACTTCATTGCCATCTTACAATGTGCTTGCCAGTCCACCAGAACAACTCGAGAGGGCTGTACAAAATCAGTCAAAAGTTTTAGTACTCAATTTTTCAGGGATGACACAGCATGTAATTTATAATGTGTTCTATCCATAATAAATAGCCCAACTTCTTACAGTATTGTAGTAGTGATGCACTGGAGGGTAAAATCTCATATTCCAGCAGATAATTATTTGTAAGAAATAAAAATTCTTCACTAAAGATCTGTTGGAATTGTTTGCATAAGTGTCATTAGTGTTTGTATTTACATATTTATAGCATCGTCATCCATCCATCCTCCCATTTTTGTTCCTTATTCATTTCAGGGTTGCTGGGTGGCTGCACTATAAAATCTAATTAGTTACTAAGTATTGGTTACTTAAGATAAACAGATAGGATTCTTTTAATTCTTATTCACTTTTTCATTGTGAGCATAGAATGGGAACTAAATATATTAGTGGCAAAATAAATATAAAAATAACTGACATTAGAAACCATGGTGATCTTATTCAGACAGATACAGGTAAGGGAATCTCCCTCAGTGGCTAACCAAAGCTGATACATTGATAGAAAAATGATTATAAGTTATGCAGCACTATACACAGTAAGCTGAAGGAATGTATCTCTCTGTCTGTCCCCTTCTCCAGTCTTTCTGTGTCTCCTCTGCTGTCTGCTATATAAAACACACTTAGAGTCATGCACAAGTAAACCATGTAACTCCTCTTCTGTAAGAGCATCACACACATATCTGTTCCCAGGATAATGATGGGAGAAGTATATAAATGAAACTCATTGGATTGTCCTGGCGAACAACTGCATAGAGGTTCACTGTGCATGCTTCTGCTTCCTTGTAAGTAAAATCAGTGTGTTGGAATTCCCTACTCTGTGTGTCTCGCTTCATAAGAGAACTATCCTAACATACATTCTTTAGCATGGAGCTAGTTAAGGACTGCTGAAGCTACGATAGGACCAGGCTTCTCCTCTTCCTGCCTCTGTGAGTTCCTCCATTGTTACATTTCATTAATGATGGACAGTGTCTTGCACAAGTAGCCCTTCCTTTGGCTCTGACAACATGTCATAAAAGCTGAAGCAATGAACTTGCTGTCAAAGATACATTTGTCAAGTGACTTATCGAACTTTCATAGTGCTGTTCCTCACTGTAGATAAGGAAAAAAGGCAGATCTCTTCCAATGTCAATATGTATCATTTTTTTCCATCCCCTGACATGGAAAAACCTCAAGGACATTGACAAATATTAAACTACTACAACAGAGTGAACACAAAGACAAAATAATCTTTCTGAGGAAGGAAGCATCGTTTTCAGTCTCTCCAACAGCAGAAAAACAAAAAACAATTCATACAGTTTGCACTTGATCTTCTCGCTGCTTTCCAGGATTTTGAAGGGGAGAATGTAACTCCCCCTTGTGTAACAAAAATGTAACAATGTAACAAAAATTCTACAAATACTACAAATATACAAGGTAGAATTAGTTCACATCTACCCATTCAGTTTTTGCCTCTACCTATCTAACCCACAGCTGCACTGTAAATCACCCACCCTGACATATACTTTATTTTAAAAATACTATTAAATATTATTAATTAATCCTTGCTTACTTCATATCTTCCTATCACAAAGTCTCCTATTGCAACACAAAAGAAAGCTAGTATGAAAACTTTCGTGATTTATCAACAATTTATTGAAACAAAGGATAGTTTTTTTCTATTATGCTACTAAAAATATTTCATACTTATTTTTTATTTTCAACATTAGAAAAAAGACTAAGGCTTGCTAAGGTGGTCTACATTCTAAAATATAACTTCAGTTTCGATAAAACAAATTTAATATAATAGATTTGCTCTGCCTAATTGGATTAGTGTAAGATTCATGCACTTGGCAAAAAATGCACTTGTCCCACTAGTAACGGTAATATATGCATTTCCCTTATTTGATGCTACAGAGTTGTAGTATGTTAGCAATATTAATAGACAAAGAATGCCCAGAAGCTTAATTAATGTAGGAAGAACATTTGGTGTATTTTTCTTCACTGCCCACCACTAAAGAGAAATGTGGTGGACTCATCTTTCTGTTCGCCTCATTCAGTCAGTGAAAAATTCTGTCTGCTTATGAACAGGTCACTTAAAAAATAATGTGAAAAAAACACAAAACCTCAAATTTTCTTATCTGGATTTAATCTTACATCTTCACTTTATATACAAGCATCTTTTTGCAGGATTTCTTGCACACCGAATGCAAGAAATCATTTCATTTTCTGTACACTGACAGCGGGGCCTTGGCTGTTGTATAATTTAGCACTTCTGTCCCCCTCCCTCGTAGCAGGCTGTTGTGTATGTCATCAAAACACTGGCACTATCTTCATTTTTAGAGGAGCTCACAGCTATTAGTTCCCTGGAAGTTCTCCTTGGGGATTCAGTTCTTTGAAGACTGAACTAATAAATGAAAGCTTCAGCACTCTCTTCTGCTCCTCCTCTCAGTCTTGCCTGCCTACAATTTGGCATGATGCAGGGAAGGGTATGACTACAGTTTTTATTAGATATTTGAATTTTTTATTTTTAAACTTGAAGATCCAATTATAAAAAAATCTGTTATGGGTTATTGATTTCTGATTGATAGGGATAAGGCATAACAGTTTTGAATAATACCTACAGAAAAAAGTGTGCAAATCTATCTATCTATCTATCTATCTATCTATATATATATATATATATATATATATATATATATACACTTGGTTATATGTAGTAATAGACAATAATGTGCAAATACTATTCTCTGAATCTATATGTCATTTAAATAGCCCAATAGCGTATTATGTGACGTTATCTGCAGGTTATCTTCTCTATTCCAATCTTTTCTATTTGATTGTATGCTCATCATCTACACAAAGAAGAAAACACTGAACATTTGTTTTTCCATTTAACTGCATTTCCCAGTTGCCCTGATACAGAATACACAGTTGTGAAAGGCATATGTAATACACAAATACCCTGATACACAGTGCTGCATACAATTTAAAGTCTATACACAGCACTGTGTATAGACTCCACTGAGCTCCATTGAATGTCTTTTTTCTTAAATAATAAAAGCACAGATTTATAGTGTTTTTGTGTGATGTGTTTGCAATTCTTCCTTAATTACAGAACAATGTCCCTGAGCAAAGAAGTGTCCACACTAATATTCTCTGCTGGCTGATGAACATCTGCACCACACTGATGTTTGTGGGACTCGGTGATAGATATGCAGAGACCAGTTCCAATTACCATGAATAAAAAGACTCTTAATCTTCTAATTTTAATATCTTCAGTGCTCAAGAAATTAAATGCTGGATAGCATGTACATGGTTAAGGCCAGTGACGCTGGGATATCAGGAACTGTGTTGTCCGGCTAATGCACGCCACCACAATCTCTGATGTGTTATACAGATGGCAAAAGGCTGCCTTGCTAACACCTGCTGTGTATCAAGCAAATGCACAGTTATCAGCCATGTCACACATCCTCTGTAAGAAATTGTGTACGTTTATTAAGACGCAGGAAAATACAAATGTCTGAAAATGCCAGTGCTCTTTTAACAGGGAATGCAGAAGTTTTGATACAACTCATTTCCTATGAAATTGGTTTTCATAATTTCCCTTTCATTAATTGTACTGTAGGTGCTTAATCAGTAAACAGTTAAATAATAATGTGCTCTTTGTTGTCATAATTTGATATTTGCTTACAAACATTTAGCACTACCGTTGCTCCAGATCTGTTTACTTGAATGCCATTGTGTTTACACATAAGCCCAGCGGTGCCCAACTCAAATCTGGGAGGAGACACAAGTTCGTTGGCATTGCATCGTGAAGGGCATCGATTTAAAAATCTGCAAAATCAAACATGTGGAGCTACCCACTGAGACACCTCCTTGTGAATAAAAGGGAAGCTGAAAGTAGCTTTTACTAAGATATAAAGAAGTCTGTGCTCAGGAAATTCTTTTCCTTTGTCACTAAAGTTCTTGCGACTTGCTGCAATCCATTAAGCTACTTTATACTGCAGTATTTACAGTAGCTGCTACATTATGCACAAAGCTTAATGCAGCAGCAATTGCAATCTGGTTTTAAACCTTGATTAATTTAAAATGTTTACTATAGTAAGATAGCAATCTGATTCTGACTTGTGTCTGAATTGTGATGAATGTTTGTTTTTTTGGTGTTTTTTTTTTACAGCTTAACAAGACAAGGATTGAACTTCAGGCTTCATTTCTTAATGCCTTGCACTTTGTCAACCAAGCAATATCCATTTACTTTCTACTAAAAAAAAAAAAGGTAATTAGTGAAATCAGCTGGCATAGCATTTGGTCAGAATCTTACCTGAGGTAATTATGGAAAGTGTAAAGTCAACTTTTCCCTAAAGAGAGTGTTGCTCCTCAGTCATCTTTTGGGGAAAGGGAACAGAAGCGACAAAGCCATCTTCACAGTTTTAGATCACAAATAATGCCATTAATTAAGCGACACAGGTGCCTCCTCCACCTGCTTTATTTTTCTATGATAATAGTTTTCCTTTTTTTCCCTTTTATTGTCTCTTAAATCTTGGTATTTTAAGCACCATAAATATACAGTTATGCAATTCAGTGGTTGCTATTCCTTTTAAATGTTTGTAAAAATACGTCTTGCGGAGAAAAAGTACACTTCTCATTAGAATTCAATTTCCAAGGCATGCTGTCTGTGAGGAAAAGAAAAATGTGACAATTTGAACAAATAGATTGCTTTTTCATGACTATTTCATGTTATTTTTCAGACTGAGCTGTACTGGTAGCTGTTGCTCATGCTTACATGTTGTCGGAGAGCACTGGTTTTCTAAAAATCACCACCGTTATGATCACTTATGTGAATTTTGGATTTTAGTAAAAAAGGGTGAATATCCTCATGCACTTATACTACTTCTATTTAATACTTAATATATCCATCCCCAAGTAATAATTATAATGCATTGCCCAATTTTTGTGTAAAAGGTGTTCTTGGTTTAAATAAATGTGGAAAAATCACAGTAGAGTTAATTAATTCTACAGATTTAGGGGTTTAAATGCTCTAAGCACAGCCTGCACAAGCAAACTTCCCTGATATCTTTTTGATTAAATATAAAAAGAAGGATTAACTATAAGGCTAACATATTTGTTGCTTGTTTATGTACTTGTTGTTTGCAGCTTAGCTCGAAATGTTCAAGTTTTAACAGGAATTGCAAACACTTAATGCAGCAGTATTATAATTATAAACAAAAGTCTGTCTAACAAGAAACAGAAGGATCAGTCCCTTTTCCCATTCACCCATAAAGTCAGTCATGCAATATAATTAAGCACCTGCCGTCATGGCTTCCTTTTCACAAATAAAATAATCAAAAATCGATATTTCTCTCTGAGAAACACATTGTTCTCAGTTTTGTTTTCAGAGAGAGACTTTGTGCCTTGACAAGCATCCCACAGAGATCCACATGGTTTCTTCCACGGCATCTCTCAAATCACACACAGAAAAGCAGAGGTTAACAAAGTGTGGGTGTGCCTCACCAACCACTGCCGTCTCCACTTACCATAATTTTGTCACTCGTTTAACAAACGAACACATTCACATTTCTGAAATACACCAGAAATGTGATGTTCTTCCTTTGTTTGCAGCCCTCCCTCTCTATAAACAATCCATTTCGAAAGCACCCTCATGTCACTACATGTTAATCCCCTCACAGTCTTATCCCTCTTCCCACGCACTGGTGTGCATGTGTCAGTTTGTCACAGTAAATGTATGGATTCAGCTATTTCACAAGAACATTCTTCACCGTGTTTCCAAAGGGGGCTTGGCTTTTTAATTACTAGATTTGTTATTAAAAGGCCCCTTTCATTTTTAATTAAACGTTGCTTTGCATGTTTCATGAAACATTTCACTTTTCCCTACAGTGTATGAACTCTTGACTATTGCTATTTCCTATTTGTATTCTCAGAGTGGGGAACAGCTTTTGTGCAAATCTCAGTAGCTTGCACGTTTCCACTAATGAGAATACATCGACATAGTGAATCAAGTTTTTCCTAGAAGATCTTTTCAGCTTTAAGCCATCTCGAGCAAGTGTTATTTGACCGTAGGTATGAAAACTCAGTTAATTAATCCATTGACCTCTACTGATAAGTCTTGATGTCTATCTGTGAATGCTCAGTTGGTTGTTGTTGGATATAATAAAAGGCTTACCCACAAAATTTTCATTAATATGTGAAGAAACCCAGGAAACTGACAGGTGAGCCTGGATGCAGCAATAAGATGTGTGGAAGTTCTTACAAAGATTTGCTTTGTGTGTAGTTAAAATCAAAGTATATTCGGTGTATAATGGAATTCTGATCATTTCACTCCAACTGGCTGTAAAGACAAATATTTCAAAGTATTCGAACCTATATGCTGGGTATAAAAGGAAAACCTTGAATAATATTATGTTAGACTTTTTAAATATTTCTAAATTCTGAAGCACTCAGCTTTAAGCAAAGGTCTGTTAAGTATATCTTGATGCATGCTCAATCATCCAGGTAAGGAAATCCCCAAAAAGTGGATTCTCTTTATCTGGATGTAGAATTTTTAGTGGGGGAAATGTTTCATCACTCATCCAAGTGACTTCTTCAGTTTCAGCTGACTGCAGGTCTCTCCAACCTTATAAACAGTACATATTGACTGAAACCAACACCACTGACCAACAATTTGCTGTAAGGTCAATTTCTTGATTATTAATATGTAAACTGTCATCACCATTAATCAACAACCATCAATCAATAACAATTGAACAATGGTCAATCGGCAGCTCTAAACACCATGTCTAGAACGCTTTGGATTTTGTTGTGAAGGTGAGAGATGTCATTATGGAGGCAGATAAAACAATGGTCTCATATGCTGTTATATCTCTTCTTCTTAGTTGTGTTCCAGTCACTAAAGCACTGGAGGTAGCTCGTAAGAGATTACCGGATGACTCCAACATCAGCAACATGACCACTCTCAGCACCGAACAAGCGTGTTTGCGCTTCAAAGTGTGTCTTCATTCTGCATATTTTACAAACAAGGATCAGTACTACAGGAAGAAACATTGTTTCAACACAGTTTCACCAACTGTGGCCAACTTTATGTGGAAGAAGTGAAAAAGAGGGCTTTGTTATCCTGCCCTAGAAGACCTCCAGGTCATTGGTTCAGGTATGTGGATGATGAAAATCAAATCTCAGGACATACCACAATTCACTGATCACATTAACTCAATAAACAAATACATGAGCTACTGGAACAAAAACTGTGTTTCTTCAGTTGAAAGAGTTGATGTGTTAGTATATTGCCAGTAAACAAGGATGTTTACTTTCAGGTTCAGTTCTTCCTTTACAATGGCAGCCACCTACAATAACTGTACAGCTGAAACTCCACAAGGACCAAAAACATTCAACTAAACACAAGGCCTCTAGGAGGCGTTTCGGTGTTTTAAGGGTTAAAGCAATTATTGACAGTGATCCTCAGCAAATCAGCAAACTGTGTGCATTGCCGCATAACGACAGCAAAAAGGAACGAAATGCAAAAAACACCCCAAACTGAGCAGTGAACACAATTTTTTCTTATTCATTAAATTCACTAGTAAATTAAGTAACAAGATTGTGTTTAAAAAGCCAGGTGTACTGAGAGCACGCTTGCCTCTCTGCCAAGAATCTGGAAACAGATTCAGCTTCATTCACAGACTGCTGTGGACTACTGGGGTCAATTAGGATGTGAGATTCTCAAGGTCATACTTCTATCACTGTATATTCTTCCATTTATAATAACAGACAGGGCCAAATACTCATGACCTTTACTGACTGATGTGACAATTTTTAGAACTGAAACCATAAATTTGGGGTTCCCAGTAGTCTGCTGGAACCTTTCTATTACATGACTTTCAACCTAATTTCTTAAGATTCTTAGTAGCTTAGAAGCTTAGAGTTGCTATACTAACCACAAAGGCTTTAAAATCTTTGGACTTTGGCTCTTGGATTTTATGGATTATGGATTTGATCAACTGCTCCGATTGTCCTGCAGAGACGTTTGCTGCCAGATACACAATGGTCGGTTGCGTCGTGTGCCTGGCGACATTCTTGATGGAGGGCATGGAACAAGATCTACCTATTCGGAACAATGATTACAGAGTTCTGGCTGATCTGAGTTGGCTTGGACTTGGCTTATTGAAGAATAAAGAAAGTGGTTACAGCTGTTCAAAACCCCCCAAAGCTGGCCAACACGATTGGCGATGGACAAGCCATGAGTACTCAGACTGTGTTTAATGAACATAATATGGATAATATATTAGAAAAGCTAACGGCTCTGTAATGGGAATTGAGAGACATGATGACCAGTGATGGACATTTAGACCAACTGCAGAATTGGAATGCAGTTGTTTGTTTGAACACCAAATAACCATCTCCTTCATGTGGCTACCCAAGGCCAAGACTGGCCAGGATAACAATTCTCCCAAATTACAAGACTTTGTTTTGACTATTTGCTCCTATCCTTTAAGGCCACCTGAGTTGGCTGAGGATAGTTGACTTTTTGGTTAACCGGGTGAAAGGACAATCTCTCTCAAGTACACAATACACACATAGACGCACACACAAGCATTTCGCTGCATGTTGTACTTTGCATGTCTATGTATGTGACGAATAAATTCAATTCAATTTAAAATTTCGGGGGGTAAATACAGTTTTTTTCCACATACATAACTCTGGTTTCCAAAATTATCCTATAAAAATATACAACTACACTGCTATGTATTCAAAATACAGCTTCATAGTACTCAACATTAAGCTTTTAATTAGACGCTTTAGATAATGCCATAATGACATTTTCTCATATCTAAGAAAACTGAAATGATGAAAGCATAGAGAGACAAGGGACCTAAACTCTAAAATAACCACAACACAATCAGTCATCTGACTGCTCTCAAGCCAGATGATTCCTCTCAAAAGGAGCAATTTAAACCCTCTAGTGTGACCCTTAACAGATTGAGTCTGCAAGGTGGATACCCCCCTCTTTACAGTCTTAAATTCAGAGTGATACCTGAATGACCATTACCAAGACATTAATCTCCATTCAGCTGCCTTCTGGGGAGTATAAACTAGTAATAAGTTAAGGGAATGACCGCATTTGCCACCTGATGGTACTTGACTGTGTATGCAGGGTGTCAAAGACATGGTTTGAGGTATTTGATCAAAGTTTATGAGAGGTTTGATGGGGTTTATTAAAGCTAGAGGGAGGAGTAGGTAAGTGAAGTGGAGAGAGTCAACTGAAGGATGGCAGGTGATTTGGGAGGGGTGGGAGAAAGACAGACAGAGGAAAGGACATTGAAGAGATAAAGAAATACCTTCCACCATGAATAAATAAATAATTATTGAAAAATCCCAGCTATAGTAATTATAGTAAAAATGCTTAAGTGCTTAAGTGATCAGTGAAGACTTTCACATGTTGTGAAGGAGATCTGACGAACACATCAAAATGTGTATGTGGGATCAAACACCTGTACCAAAACACCTGTAGCAAGCAACCATCCCACGTAGCTCACAGCGTGTTTTTGGCACAGGAACATTAAGGATGGCATTTACCTTTGCACTGATAGGGCAAACCTTGCTCTGCCCAACTTCTTTTCCAAAGCAGGTCACTGTGGCCAACTCGCATTTAGCCAAGTTGAGGGTCAAAGAGGCATCAGTTAAAAGCTTAAACACAGTGGCTAAAATGGAGACATGCTCTGACCAGTTGGAAGAATATATGACCACATCATCAAGATAAACTTATAGTTTGCCACACCGGATACCACCTTATGTTCACAATAGACATTTTCACTACTCACGTTAGAAATGCACAAGAAGGTAGTGTTAATAGCAATACAATGAGTAATGTTTAAGTGTTTAGGTCATGTAGATGTCTACAAAACGTTCACATTTTACCAAATTTTTGCCTTCAGTACCATTTGGACATATTTTGGTAACAGAAAATTGCTCACTGGGACAATATTGAATGTTTGAAATTAAAACATTAGTTAAATTAGAGTTACGAGGCATGTTTTTAATAATTAGAAAAGTAGATTTATGCAAATGGCTGCCCAGTGCTTGAAACATAACCTGAATTGTTCACTGTGGGATGTATGTTGGCATCCCTGGTCATATCATCTTTCAGGAGTTTTAAGTACAACATTGTTTAATTATCCTGCAGTCCAGTTAGATTATTTTCAGCTACTAGCTGTGAAAAATGTGTCACAGCATGCAGCGTATTAACCGGTTTCTGATCCGCCTGCAGTTTGAAACTGTCAGTGTTTAAACCTTACCAAACACATCAGTATGTGGGCTGTTCACAGCCCCATGTACACTTCTATCTCCTGTAGCACACCTGCAAATAACTGTCATCATCGTATCACGTGCCATGACATCTATTCAGCTCAATCTGAAATCTTGTTTTCCTCTACTGTCCTCTAAAGTACTCCCTGTTCCTGCTCTAAGGAGACAATAATATTGGCTTCTGAGTTGACAGTGAAAGCTGTTGGCTGCAGTGGTGAAAAATCTATGAATATAATCTCTAAGGCAATGCAGCACAGTTAACAATCTTACAACTGTGGCTGTCTGATCTGCATCAGATCTCAGGCTCTCTTTCTCTTTGTACGTCTGTTGGCTTATCCATGCACCTGGCCATTCTGATACTCTGATAGTCATGTTTAAACACAGTGACCCATGAACGTGCAGTTTGTCTTGCGGCTCATTTACGCATCAACATCAATGGTGTTCACCTACACAGCAACAGCGGTGGTTTCCGAAAGCATTACAGGTAAACCAGGTGCAGGTTCTCATGGATGCTGAACGCCGTTGAATGAGAAGAGTGTAATTCACATATTTGTTTCTCTATGTGTGTCTGTGTCGGTATTTTGTGTCTATTTGTTTACAAAAGCATCACTAAAAAAATGGAAAAGAAAATCTTATTACATATTATTTTAGTAAAGTTGGGAGATTGGGATGCAGCCAATGTTTTCAAAGAGTTTAAAACAGTTTGCTTACCAGTACTAGAAAAACCATAAGCCTAAAAATCTTCTCTCTCTTTGTCTCTCTCTCTCTCTCTCTCTCGTTCTGTGAGCTCAGCTGAAAGAGGCACAAAATGAAGATTGTTTTCCAAACATGGTTACAGCTTTTTAGGTTTTATGTGTTTGTTTTTTTTATTTTTTCAAATTAATTTCCCATGGTTGATATCGTAAAAAGCAACTGCCACAAGAAGAAACAGATTTGCATAGTCCGTTTTTGGATTTCTAGATGGAACAGATGTTTTTACAACCTCACTGCTCTTCTTCAAACACTTAAACAGACCCCTGCCTCACCATTTTTCAAGCCACTGAATAATTAATGCCTCTAAAATGCTTTCTTGTGCTGTCTGCATTTTAAATGTAAGAGATTTGTGTTTATACAGATTTTTATTTTCATTGTGTTATTACACATACAGTATGTGTATCCTGTAATCTTCAGGAGAGGGTAAAAACAGTGAATCCCTACTACTAACATAAGTCAATATTCAGCTACAGTTGCATGTGGTAAGCACTACATGCTGAAAAAAAGTATGGAGAAGTAGTACAGGGAAAGAAGTGAGGAAGATAGTTTTGTGAATAACTCTTGCATTTGGGAAAATCTCAAAAAATTGCAATGCTAAAAAAAATGACACATGACCAATGAAACAAACCATCTCAGTGGACAAGCTGAGAATGACATTCGGCCTTTATAGATCTCCAAAACACAAGTGAAAGCTGTTGGAAGCTGCTTTTGTTTTACAGATACCATAAGCACAACCTGGACTTGCTACTTCATATAACCACCAAAAAATTTTTTCAAATTTTATCACGTTTGTTTCTAAAAATATCTGTCAAAAATCTTTAATAACGAACCGAAGTTTCAAAATGTTCTGGATTGGAGAAACCCTGAAAGGTTAAAGCAAACACACACACACACACACGATTGCAATGCAAAAATTCGTTGACTCTGAAGATAAACTCATCCGCGTTTCTTTTACATGTCGCTCTTCTCCATTTGGCGTTTTCAAGGGGAACCAATTATGGTGCACCAGCTGAATCTATTACATTATGCAGCTTTCAATATCAATGAAATATCAGAGCCCAGAGGAGAATGGATCGGACACTTTTAAATATCTATTTTGTTCTGCTAGTTCAGGTAATCTCAGGATAAAATGTAATAAAGAATAATTCAATCTCAATTTATTCTCTCTGTGAAATTCAATTCTCCAGTATTACTGGATGAAAACAGTCACGTCCATATAAGAAAATTAAAAACTATGTAAGGCCTTGAGTTATTATAGTACCTTATGTGTCCTGACCATGAAGGCACTAATTTTAAAAGGGAGTAATCTTGGCTAAAAATAATTAATGAACTTTCTTATTCTAGGGCAACGTAGAATGGCAAATGAGAGATTATTTCACTGAATGAAGGACCTTTGACAGCGCTATTACACAATCACACCTAGTTCTAAATACGAGCATAATGGGCTGGAAAAAAAGAATTTGATTCACAGAAGTAATATTCTTACAAGACATGAACTGTGTTACAGAGAATGGCCACCATGTAGCACATGTGTAGCACAGGGCTGCTACTTTGCAGTTTTTGAGTGTTATCAATGAACATTTTGGACCTTTAACTCTATCGGAAAGGTGGATCATGTGGCAGAGAGACCCTTGACTGTGGTGTAGTGGAGTGAAGCCCAATAAAGATAATGATCTTTCTTAACTAATACATGTAACTGCACTACTACAATAAACTACAACAGTTCTCGGACAACAGCAACTGTGCACTCTGATACCAGTGGGAGTCCAGGATTTATTTTACACTAAGCAGCGTAAACATAGACATATTTTGTATTCCCTTCATCTGCGTGTCTTTCTCCCAAGAGTCTAAGCATTGATTTTAGCAGATCACTTTCTCTGGAAGAGAAATTGTGGATTTATTTAGAAAGACACAAATAAACAGTGGCTACAACCCCTGCAATAGTGCAACACTGACTCATATTTTGGAATGATGGAAGGAATTAAAAAAAATTAATTTTTAAGGAATATTATAGTAATTTTTCTTGCAGCTTATTAAGATTCAGTCAATTCAAAAGACTGAGCAAATTGTGATCCTGGAGGTGTAAACAATTAAAACTAATTGTGAAAGAAAAGATAACAAATAGAAGTAATACGTAACATTAGTAGATATGGTATCTCCATAAGAGAAGAAAACGGTTATTCATGCTGGCACGCCTGCATATCTGATGCGACTTTGAACAATCTGTGCAGACGGAGTTTATTTTGGGACAGCCCAAAAGGACATTATAATCCAGGTCACAACACCATTGCACTTTCACTCTGTTTTCGAGCTCTAAGTCACAGCTAACTTGACTAATCAAAAGAGACATGAAAGTGTTGCTCCTTTTGAACCAGAGTCATTAGCAGCAGCAACCTCGGGGACTAAGTGCCATTGCTAACAGCACCCTCCCTAATCACAGGGAAGGTAGCTGGAATAAATGAAAATCAACAAAAGTCTGACGGTGACATGAAATTTAACGCTCGAGTCCCAAAGCTATGTGTGGTCTGAAGCTAGAAAAAATCTTAGCCTCATATTTGACAAGGAATGCATCATTGGAAAATCCTACAGTGTATCCTTACATAGGCTGTGGTGACCATCACTTAAGGGTTGATTATACTTTCCATGTCCGTGAGTCTACTAGAGTCCAAAGAGTTAAGTGTGACTTAATCGCTCAGATGTTGGGTCTGTGTGGATATCCGTGTTCCTGCCTGTTTTTTCTGACCACGCGCACTTGTCTGCAGAGAATTTACATTAGAATGCACGAAATACTCGTGTATCTCAGGTGGTGGACTTCAAAGAAGTGAAACAGGAATGACTTCTTGAACATCCTGTCTCCAGCTATCCATCTTCTTCTCTTTTTCTTCTTCTTCCAGTTTAACGGCAGCTTGCATCCATCGAAGTTGCATTACTGCCACCCTCTGGGGTTACTTAGACTGCACTTAGCTCTTTAAATCCTCTTAAACAAACAAACACGTTCTCCTCAGAAACCGAAGCACCACTCCTTTCCTTTCATGACATCCTAGCCAGTCAACCACCTTTTCAAACCTGAGTTCCCCCCTAATTCCCAATTCTACCCTCATCATTCTCCTGTGGATCCCATACCGTCTGCAGTTCATAAATACATGCTCAATCGTTTCCATAACACCACACCAATTACATAGCCCCGTTAAATGCTTCCCCATCCTAAAGAAAGTGCCATTCAGGAAACAACGCCCTGTTCTTTCCAGCTATCCATGTCCACATCAGAGTATAATCTAGGCTGTCAAGCTGAAGCAAGAGAGTGTCTTGCTAGCTCTGATTTCTCCCAGCTGTGTTTCCCTCCTGTCTCCAGTTCCCTGATTACTCTAGTGTTTATTTAAGCCCTGTGTTTTCCTTGTTCTGTGTCATGTTGTACCCTCATCATGCTGTGTGTTTGTCTCATCTGCCTGTTTGTATCCTAATGTGAGTTTTTTTAGTTTCTAGCTTCCTCTTTCCAGTTTAGTTTCTAGTTCTGGGTTTGAGGTTTTGGTTTGTTTTTCTAAAGTCTATTTCCTATGCAGGTTTTTTCCCAGTAATAAAGCTGCGCTTTAAGTTTAACCTTCTGTCTATGACTCCTGCATTTGGGACCTCCCTCCTGCCTGCCACACAGCCCAATCATGACAGTCATGGCTTGTTTCTAGGACTTTGATATCATTAAAACCAACAAAGGAAAAAACACCCATCTTCTTCATAAATGATCCGTGATGATCATTCAGCAACTGAATGAAAAATGAAGCTGCAATATTTGTTCACCTTGCAAAATATCTTACATGTAACTTTACATAGAAACTTGTTTTTGTCATAATTAAAGTGCAAATAGTTTTAGTCTAACTTCGAATTTCTTACAAGGCATTTGTAAAATTTGCTATTTCTCTTGCATTCCCCTTGTTATTGGTTTTTGAGATGGAAATCATTTTCTGACATTATGTTGACACGCCACTTTCACTGGGTCAGATGAGTTTTTGTAATTATGTAAATCACCTCCGCTCGGACTGGGAGTTCAAGATGGTCAGGGAGTTTGAGACAGGGACCATGAGGACTGCTGTGGTTGAAGGTTATGTCAATGTCATCTTTTGAGTATGCAACTTAGTACAGGTGTAGGAATTTAGCATAAAAATCACAAATGCTTTTTGTAAGCAGTTTGGTGGAGCCAAAGAGAAGTGATGATAATATCTTATACAGGTAGATAAATTACTGCAGTAACAAGCACTACAAAAAGTTTACTGTCAAGAAACTTGCTTGTTGAGATAGGTCAGTCAAACTAAGGTATATAGCATCTTTCAGTAGGCTCATTTTGTGAGAACTTTCTAATTTTGGCTCTTACGAAACCACTAAAAGTGTAAGACCCAGTATTTGGATGTTTTTTCTTATTTTTGAAACATCTGCAAGACTGCTTGGGTACTGGCAGCTGCTGCTGATAACAGACAGCAACCACCTGGTTTGTTATAAGAAAGAAAGTCTTAAGTTTATGATAGAACATCTGCAGTTATGATCAGCAGAGACTCAGTATATTGGTTCCATCTACACTGTACGCTACACACACAAGAGCAATGACTCTTGATCGATTTTTAAAGAGAAGAAAATGATTACAGAAACCTTTAAGGGTTTTTGATTGCCTCATCAAGGTAATGAGAACCATGTTTGACATTTCATCACGTCGCCTTGAAGTGGTCAAGTAAAATCACACAGTTCTGTAGTGGCATTTACAGTTATGGTGGCTGTGAGTGCATAGCCTGTAAACTTGTCAGTTCCAGCTTATCTTCCTCACTGTAGCTCTGAAGTATTTAAGAGTTAAAAGCAACATCTATCTTTTCCCCGGGTCTGAATGCAGGTCTAGTGCTTCTGACATTTGGTATTACCTGCCTTCTTCGATTTTTGCTTAAGTCTTGAGTTATCATAGTAACTTTTAAGTCAAATATCCCACAACATAAAGATGACTGAAATTTTTAAACAATCCCGTCCATTTTCTGTAACAGTGGAGGTTATTGTAAATAATTATTGTGTGGTTTTCCCATAATTGTAACATGCCAATTAGTTTGTTGTGATTTGTTATCGTTCAGATCCGCCAGTTACATTTTAGGCGGAGTGATTTGTGTATTTATGTTTGAGTTGTTATACGTTTACAGTTGCTTAGTGACCACCGGCTGGATCCTCTTTTCATTGTTAGTATAACTGTGACAACCGTAACCGCAACAAACTGTTATAACAGTTGTAACTGATGAGGTCGAGCTGGTGAGTTTCTGTCTTGACTAAATAACGTGTTAAAGTTATAAATACGTTAAAAGTAATCAATGACTGTAATCAAACTGTACTGTCATTAATAGGAATGCCTTATTGATGTTGTATGGTTGTTTTATTTGTGTCTTTCAGTTAATTACCTTTTGGCTTCTGGCAGAGTTCTGATTGCTGTACTGTACTGTAGTTTGTATTCGTGAGAATAAAACTTGGAAAATCAGTAATTGGATGTCTGAGCCTGAGTAAGACACAGTCTCATCAGTTAAACACACCCCGACGGTGGGAGTTTGCTAAGTTAAAGGTAGTTAGCTTGGTAAAAAACCGTAGAGTAATTAACAGCTCTGGCCAGTCCCCCCTCGTGAAGGAGAAGTCGACTACGGAGGATCCGGAGTGTAGTAGGAGCCAGCCGACCGATTGGACTTCGTACTCAAGCTCCGCCGAGCCGTTGTGCGTCAGAGACTGAAGTAAACAAGTGTGTGGATTACCCTGTGTGGATTACCACGCGTGTGGATTACCCTGTGTTTGGATTTCCTTACTGGGATTATTAAGGATTATTAATCCGAGGGACTAGCCAACATGGCAGACCGTGAGGAATTGAAGAAGAGACTGTCCTCTGCACATGCAGCTTTTACTTGGATAGCCAATTCCATTGTTTTTAATATTGACCATTTGTCTGAACACG